>JAWZYV010013248.1:0-173526 GCA_038373885.1 Cheiracanthium punctorium | reverse complement strand
AAAAAATTTTGGGGGCCAAATTTCGACAAAAAAACCGATTTTGACTACCTCTAAATTTAATTTAAAAAATTTTTTCGATGCATCCTATCGTAGGCTAGCATGCACGATCATATTAACGCGTCTGCAACTCATTTTGACCAGCGGCGAGTCTGCTGTCCATGCCGTCTGTACGTACGTACGTATGTATGTAACTCGCATATCTCAAAAACTATTGGTCGTAGAATGTTGAGATTTGATATTTAGGATTGTTCTATGATCTAGTTGTGCACCTCCCCTTTTGGTGGCAATCGAATGGATAGTTTATGTACAGGACCGCCCAAAAGATTCGAAATACATTACGCTCTATGGGCCGAAATTCATTAAACTCGCCTAACTCAAAAGCTATTAGGCGTAGAATGTCGAAACTTCATATTTTGGATAGTTGTAACATCTAGTTGTGCACCTCTCCTTTTGGTTCCATTCGACTGGATAGTTTATCTACAGGACTGCCCAAAACATTCGAAATACATTACGCTCAATGGGCCGAAACTCATTAAACTCGCATATCTCAAAAACTATTAGGCGTAGAATGTTGAAACTTTATATTTAGGATTGCTGTAACATCTAGTTGTGCACCTCCCCTTTCGATTCCATTCGACTGGATAGTTTATCTACAGAACCGCCCAAAAGATTCGAAATACATTACGCTCTATGGGCCGAAATTCATCAAAGCGTTTTTTAGAGGTATTGGGCTATTTCAAACGACTCAGAAGTGATGTATGCTGTAAAGAGTCAGAAAATGAATTTCTCCATTAAAAAAAGTGTCTTTATCATTTGTAGTTCTGCTACAGGAACACTCAAAAGATTTCCAATACATTACGGTCAATGGCAATTTTAGGGGCATTCATCCATTTCAAGCACAATACCGTCCTACCACATAAGTTAGGTAATGGTCCGACCACGGTCACGTGCCTCCCTCAAGAACTATGCCAAAAGTCGCCAAGCTTGGCGACTTTTGGTGTACGTGTGTGCATATTTAACTCTCAAATCTCAAAAACTATTATGAAATTTCATATATAAGAATGTTGTAACATCTAGTTGTGTATCTCGATTTTTGGTTCCAATCTACTGGAGAGTTTATTTACAGGACCATCGAAAAGAATTTTAGTACTTTAATGTCTATGGACATCTTCAATATAATACAACTGTAGACAGTAATTGTTTGGTACATGCCCAAAAACTCGCCGTCTGTCCTCGACCTTGGCGAGTTTTGGCGAAATATCGCCAAATTTGGCGATAGTCAGTCATTTGGTCCATGCCCAAAGTATCGCCATTTGTCATCGTTCTTGGCGAGTTTTGGCGAAATATCGCCAAATTTGGCGATAATCTGTCATTGTTTGGTTCATGCTTAAAATCTCGCCAAATTTCGTCGACATTGACGAGTTTCGCCGAAATATCGCCAAATTTGGAGCCAAAAATTATTTCGTATTTTGTATAACACTAAAACTTTAACCGTAAATTTTTGAACTTTTGTATTTAGAACTATAATATCTAACTGTTTTCCATATCTTTTTTGACAGCAATCGACTGAGAATTTATTTACAGGGTGAGCCAAATGACTTTAAATACATTGAGGTGTATGGATGCATTCAATTCATTGAAAGTCTGTGGTCAATGACTACTTTGGCTATCCCCAAAATCTCGCAGACTATCTCAAGTTTGTCGGCTTTTGGTGAAATATCGCCAAATAATTTGTCAGAAGGAAATATTTCAAATTTAACTCAGCTTGGCGATATCGAAATATTTGTCTAGAAATCGCTAAACCTTACTATTATTGATATTTTATCTCTTTCGAACAAATAAGTTTAGAGGAAGTGCGTCGAAAATATTTTTGATCTAATAGACGTGCAAGGAAGTCATGTGTTGGACACATCAGATTTTTTTACTTCCTTGTACGTAGTATAAGGAAGTAATGTGATCCCGAAAAATTTTGGGGGCCAAATTTCGACAAAGAAACCGATTTTGACTACCTCTAAATTTAATTTAAAATTTTTTTCGATGCATCTCATCGTAGGCTAGCATGCACGATCATATTAACGCGTCTGCAACTCATTTTGACCAGCGGCGAGTTTACTGTGGCCAGTTTTTCCATGCCGTCTGTACGTACGTATGTATGTAACTCGCATATCTCAAAAACTATTGGTCGTAGAATGTTTAGATTTTATATTTAGGATTGTTCTATGATCTAGTTGTGCACCTCCCCTTTTGGTGGCAATCGAATGGATAGTTTATGTACAGGACCGCCCAAAAGATTCGAAATACATTACGCTCTATGGGCCGAAATTCATTAAACTCGGCTAACTCAAAAGCTATTAGGCGTAGAATGTCGAAACTTCATATTTTGGATAGTTGTAACATCTAGTAGTGCACCTCCCCTTTTGGTTCCATTCGACTGGATAGTTTATCTACAGGACTGCCCAAAACATTCGAAATACATTACGCTCAATGGGTCGAAATTCATTAAACTCGCATATCTCAAAAACTGTTAGGCGTACAATGTTGAAACTTTATATTTAGGATTGTTGTAACATCTAGTTGTGCACCTCCCCTTTCGGTTCCGTTCGACTGAATAGTTTATGTACAGGACCGCCCAAAAGATTCGAAATACATTACGCTCTAAGGGCCGAAATTCATCAAAGCGTTTTTTAGAGGTATTGGGCTATTTCAAACGACTCAAAGTAATATAGGCTGTAAAGAGTTAGAAAATGAATTTCTCTATTAAAAAAAGTGTCTTTATCATTTATAGTTCTGCTACAGGAACACTCAAAAGATTTCCAATTCATTACGGTCAATGGCAATTTTAGGGGCATTCATCCATTTCAAGCACAATACCGTCCTACCACATAAGTTAGGTAATGGTCCGACCACGGTCACGTGCCTCCCTGAAGAACTATGCCAAAAGTCGCCAAGCTTGGCGACTTTTTGTGTACGTGTGTGCATATTTAACTTTCAAATCTCAAAAACTATTATGAAATTTCATATATAAGAATGTTGTAACATCTAGTTGTGCATCTCGATTTTTGGTTCCAATCTACTGGAGAGTTTATTTACAGGACCACCGGAAAGAATTTCAGTACTTTAATGTCTATGGACATTTTCAATATAATACTACTGTAGATAGTCATTGTTTGGTACATGCCCAAAATCTCGCCGTCTGTCCTCGACCTTATCGAGTTTTGGCGAAATATCGCCAAATTTGGCGATAGTCAGTCATTGGGTCCATGCCCAAAGTATCGCCATTTGTCATCGTTCTTGGCGAGTTTTGGCGAAATATCGCCAAATTTGGCGATAATCTGTCATTGTTTGGTTCATGCTTAAAATCTCGCCAAATGTCGTCGACATTGACGAGTTTCGCCGAAATATCGCCAAATTTGGAGCCAAAAATTATTTCGTATTTTGTATAACACTAAAACTTTAACCGGTAAATTTTTGAACTTTTGTATTTAGAACTATAATATCTAACTGTTTTCCATATCTTTTTTGACAGCAATCGACTGAGAATTTATTTACAGGGTGAGCCAAATGACTTTAAATACATTGAGGTGTATGGATGCATTCAATTCATTGAAAGTCTGTGGTCAATGACTACTTTGGCTATCCCCAAAATCTCGCAGACTATCTCAAGTTTGTCGGCTTTTGGTGAAATATCGCCAAATAATTTGTCAGAAGGAAATATTTCAAATTTAACTCAGCTTGGCGATATCGAAATATTTGTCTAGAAATCGCTAAACCTTACTATTATTGATATTTTATCTCTTTCGAACAAATAAGTTTAGAGGAAGTGCGTCGAAAATATTTTTGATCTAATAGACGTGCAAGGAAGTCATGTGTTGGACACATCAGATTTTTTTACTTCCTTGTACGTAGTATAAGGAAGTAATGTGATCCCGAAAAATTTTGGGGGCCAAATTTCGACAAAGAAACCGATTTTGACTACCTCTAAATTTAATTTAAAATTTTTTTTCGATGCATCTCATCGTAGGTTAGCATGCACGATCATATTAACGCGTCTGCAACTCATTTTGACCAGCGGCGAGTTTACTGTGGCCAGTTTTTCCATGCCGTCTGTACGTACGTATGTATGTAACTCGCATATCTCAAAAACTATTGGTCGTAGAATGTTTAGATTTTATATTTAGGATTGTTCTATGATCTAGTTGTGCACCTCCCCTTTTGGTGGCAATCGAATGGATAGTTTATGTACAGGACCGCCCAAAAGATTCGAAATACATTACGCTCTATGGGCCGAAATTCATTAAACTCGGCTAACTCAAAAGCTATTAGGCGTAGAATGTCGAAACTTCATATTTTGGATAGTTGTAACATCTAGTAGTGCACCTCCCCTTTTGGTTCCATTCGACTGGATAGTTTATCTACAGGACTGCCCAAAACATTCGAAATACATTACGCTCAATGGGTCGAAATTCATTAAACTCGCATATCTCAAAAACTGTTAGGCGTACAATGTTGAAACTTTATATTTAGGATTGTTGTAACATCTAGTTGTGCACCTCCCCTTTCGGTTCCGTTCGACTGAATAGTTTATGTACAGGACCGCCCAAAAGATTCGAAATACATTACGCTCTAAGGGCCGAAATTCATCAAAGCGTTTTTTAGAGGTATTGGGCTATTTCAAACGACTCAAGTAATATAGGCTGTAAAGAGTTAGAAAATGAATTTCTCTATTAAAAAAAGTGTCTTTATCATTTATAGTTCTGCTACAGGAACACTCAAAAGATTTCCAATTCATTACGGTCAATGGCAATTTTAGGGGCATTCATCCATTTCAAGCACAATACCGTCCTACCACATAAGTTAGGTAATGGTCCGACCACGGTCACGTGCCTCCCTGAAGAACTATGCCAAAAGTCGCCAAGCTTGGCGACTTTTGGTGTACGTGTGTGCATATTTAACTTTCAAATCTCAAAAACTATTATGAAATTTCATATATAAGAATGTTGTAACATCTAGTTGTGCATCTCGATTTTTGGTTCCAATCTACTGGAGAGTTTATTTACAGGACCACCGGAAAGAATTTCAGTACTTTAATGTCTATGGACATTTTCAATATAATACTACTGTAGATAGTCATTGTTTGGTACATGCCCAAAATCTCGCCGTCTGTCCTCGACCTTATCGAGTTTTGGCGAAATATCGCCAAATTTGGCGATAGTCAGTCATTGGGTCCATGCCCAAAGTATCGCCATTTGTCATCGTTCTTGGCGAGTTTTGGCGAAATATCGCCAAATTTGGCGATAATCTGTCATTGTTTGGTTCATGCTTAAAATCTCGCCAAATGTCGTCGACATTGACGAGTTTCGCCGAAATATCGCCAAATTTGACGCCAAAAGTTATTTCGTATTTTGTATAACTCTAAAACTAACCCGTAGATTTTTTAACTTTTGTATTTAGAACTATTGTAATATCTAACTGTTTTCAATATCTTTTTTGACAGCAATCGACTGAGAATTTATTTACAGGGTGAGCCAAATGACTTTGAATACATTGAGGTGTATGGATGCATTCAATTCATTGAAAGTCTGTGGTCAATGACTAACAGACACTTCGGCTATCCCCAAAATCTCGCTGACTATCTCAAGTTTGTCGGCTTTTGGTGAAATATCGCCAAATAAAGTGTCAGAAGGAAATCTTTCAAATTGAACTCAGCTTGGCGATATCGAAATATTTGGCTGGAAATCGCTAAACCTTACTGTTATTGATATTTTATCTCTTTCAAACAAATAAATTTAGAGGAAGTGCGTCGAAAATATTTTTGATCTAATGGACGTGCAAGGAAGTCATGTGTTGGACACATCAGATTTTTTTAGATTAGAGAGAAACCGATTTACCCGAGTTTTCTTTTCTTTTTACTTCCTTGTACGTAGTATAAGGAAGTAATGTGATCCCGAAAAATTTTTGGGGCCAAATTTCGACATAAAAACCGATTTTGACTACCTCTAAATTGAATTTTAAAAATTTTTTCGATGCATCTCATCGTAGGCTAGCATGCACGATCATATTAACGCGTCTGCAACTCATTTTGACCAGTCGCGAGTCTACTGTGGCCAGTTTTTCCATGCCGTCTGTACGTACGTACGTACGTGTGTACGTACGTACGTACGTACGTATGTATGTAACTCGCATATCTCAAAAACTATTGGTCGTAGAATGTTGAGATTTGATATTTAGGATTGTTCTATGATCTAGTTGTGCACCTCCCCTTTTGGTGGCAATCGAATGGATAGTTTATGTACAGGACCGCCCAAAAGATTCGAAATACATTACGCTCTATGGGCCGAAATTCATTAAACTCGCCTAACTCAAAAGCTATTAGGCGTAGAATGTCGAAACTTCATATTTTGGATAGTTGTAACATCTAGTTGTGCACCTCCCCTTTTGGTGGCAATCGAATGGATAGTTTATGTACAGGACCGCCCAAAAGATTCGAAATACATTACGCTCTATGGGCCGAAATTCATTAAACTCGCCTAACTCAAAAGCTGTTAGGCGTAGAATGTCGAAACTTCATATTTTGGATAGTTGTAACATCTAGTTGTGCACCTCCCCTTTTGGTTCCATTCGACTTGATAGTTTATCTACAGGACTGCCCAAAACATTCGAAATACATTACACTCAATGGGCCGAAATTCATTAAACTGGCATATCTCAAAAACTGTTAGGCGTTGAATGTTGAAACTTTATATTTAAGATTGTTGTAACATCTAGTTGTGCACCTCCCCTTTCGGTTCCATTCGACTGAATAGTTTTATCTACAGGACCGCCCAAAAGATTCGAAATACATTACGCTCTATGGGCCGAAATTCATCAAAGCGTTTTTTTAGAGGTATTGGGCTATTTCAAACGACTCAGAAGTGATATATGCTGTAAAGAGTTAGAAAATGAATTTCTCTATTAAAAAAAGTGTCTTTATCATTTATAGTTCTGCTACAGGAACACTCAAAAGATTTCCAATACATTACGGTCAATAGCAATTTTAGGGGCATTCATCCATTTCAAGCACAATACCGTCCTACCACATAAGTTAGGTAATGGTCCGACCACGGTCACGTGCCTCCCTGAAGAACTATGCCAAAAGTCGCCAAGCTTGGCGACTTTTGGTGTACGTGTGTGCATATTTAACTCTCAAATCTCAAAAACTATTATGAAATTTCATATATAAGAATGTTGTAACATCTAGTTGTGCATCTCGATTTTTGGTTCCAATCTACTGGAGAGTTTATTTACAGGACCACCGAAAAGAATTTCAGTACCTTAATGTCTATGGACATCTTCATTATAACACAACTGTAGACAGTCATTGTTTGGTACATGCCCAAAATCTCGCCGTCTGTCCTCGACCTTGGCGAGTTTTGGCGAAATATCGCCAAATTTGGCGATAGTCAGTCATTTCGTCCATGCCCAAAGTATCGCCATTTGTCATCGTTCTTGGCGAGTTTTGGCGAAATATCGCCAAATTTGGCGATAATCTGTCATTGTTTGGTTTATGCTTAAAATCTCGCCAAATGTCGTCGACATTGACGAGTTTCGCCGAAATATCGCCAAATTTGGCGCCAAAAATTATTTCCTATTTTGTATAACTCTAAAACTTTAATCCGTAGATTTTTTTAACTTTGTATTTAGAACTATTGTAATATCTAACTGTTTTCAATATCTTTTTTGACAGCAATCGACTGAGAATTTATTTACATGGTGAGCCAAATGACTTTGAATACATTGAGGTGTATAGATGCATTCAATTCATTGAAGGTCTGTGCTCACTGACTACTTTGGCTATCCCCAAAATCTCGCTGACTATCTCAAGTTTGTCGGCTTTTGGTGAAAGATCGCCAAATAAAGTGTCAGAAGGAAATCTTTCAAATTGAACTGTGCTTGGCGATATCGAAATACTTGGCTAGAAATTGCGAAACCTTACTATTATTGATATTTTATCTCTTTCAAACAAATAAATTTAGAGGAAGTGCGTCGAAAATATTTTTGATCTAATGGACGTGCAAGGAAGTCATGTGTTGGACACATCAGATTTTTTTTTTTTAATTGTGTGTGTGTGTGTGCGCTCACACTTTGGAAAGACTGTATTTGGTTTTCTGCCAGAGAAGGGAATAAGGTTTCAGATTGAACAGAAGTTTTTATAATTTTGTTTACTTATTTCTTAAAAACTGATTTTCATTCAGGTTTTCTTTTTACTTCCTTGTACGTAGTATAAGGAAGTAATGTGATCCCGAAATATTTGGGGGGCAAATTTCGACAAAAAAACCGATTTTGACTACCTCTAAATTGAATTAAAAAATTTTTTTCGATGCATCTGATCGTAGGCTATCATGCACGATCATATTAACGCGTCTGCAACTCATTTTGACCAGCGGCGAGTCTACTGTGGCCAGTTTTTCCATGCCGTCTGTACGTACGTACGTATGTATTTAACTCGCATATCTCAAGAACTATGGGTCGTAGAATGTTGAGATTTGATATTTAGGATTGTTCTATGATCTAGTTGTGCACCTCCCCTTTTGGTGGCAATCGAATGGATAGTTTATGTACAGGACCGCCCAAAAGATTCGAAATTCATTAAACTCGCCTAACTCAAAAGCTATTAGGCGTAGAATGTCGAAACTTCATATTTTGGATAGTTGTAACATCTAGTTGTGCACCTCCCCTTTTGGTTACATTCGACTGGATAGTTTATCTACAGGACTGCCCAAAACATTCGAAATACATTACGCTCAATGGGCCGAAATTCATTAAACTCGCATATCTCAAAAACTGTTTGGCGTACAATGTTGAAACTTTATATTTAGGATTGTTGTAACATCTAGTTGTGCACCTCCCCTTTCGGTTCCGTTCGACTGAATAGTTTATGTACAGGACCGCCCAAAAGATTCGAAATACATTACGTTCTATGGGCCGAAATTCATTAAACTCGCCTAACTCAAAAGTTATTAGGCGTAGAATCTCGAAACTTCATATTTTGGATAGTTGTAACATCTAGTTGTGCACCTCCCCTTTTGGTTCCATTCGACTGGATAGTTTATCTACAGGACTGCCCAAAACATTCGAAATACATTACGCTCAATGGGCCGAAATTCATTAAACTCGCATATCTCAAAAACTGTTAGGCGTACAATGTTGAAACCTTATATTTAGGATTGTTGTAACATCTAGTTGTGCACCTCCCCTTTCGGTTCCATTCGACTGAATAGTTTATCTACAGGACCGCCCAAAAGATTCGAAATACATTACGCTCTAAGGGCCGAAATTCATCAAAGCGTTTTTTAGAGGTATTGGGCTATTTCAAACGACTCAGAAGTGATATATGCTGTAAAGAGTTAGAAAATGAATTTCTCCATTAAAAAAAGTCTCTTTATCATTTATAGTTCTGCTACAGGAACACTCAAAAGATTTCCAATACATTACGGTCAATGGCAATTTTAGGGGCATTCATCCATTTCAAGCACAATACCGTCCTACCACATAAGTTAGGTAATGGTCCGATCACGGTCACGTGCCTCCCTCAAGAACTATGCCAAAAGTCGCCAAGCTTGGCGACTTTTGGTGTACATGTGTGCATATTTAACTCTCAAATCTCAAAAACTATTATGAAATTTCATATATAAGAATGTTGTAACATCTAGTTGTGCATCTCGATTTTTGGTTCCAATCTACTAGAGAGTTTATTTACAGGACCACCGGAAAGAATTTCAGTACTTTAATGTCTATGGACATCTTCAATATAATACTACTGTAGATAGTCATTGTTTGGTACATGCCCAAAATCTCGCCGACTGTCCTCGACCTTGGCGAGTTTTGGCGAAATGTCGCCAAATTTGGCGATAGTCAGTCATTTTGTCCATGCCCAAAGTATCGCCATTTGTCATCGTTCTTGGCGAGTTTTGGCGAAATATCGCCAAATTTGGCGATAATCTGTCATTGTTTGGTTCATGCTTAAAATCTTGCCAAATGTCGTCGACATTGACGAGTTTTGATGAAATATCGCCAAATTTGGCGCCAAAAATTATTTCGTATTTTGTATAACTCTAAAACTAACCCGTAGATTTTTTAACTTTTGTATTTAGAACTATTGTAATATCTAACTGTTTTCAATACCTTTTTTGACAGCAATCGACTGAGAATTTATTTACAGGGTGAGCCAAATGACTTCTAATACATTGAGGTGTATGGATGCATTCAATTCATTGAAAGTCTGTGGTCAATGATTACTTTGGCTATCCCCAAAATCTCGCAGACTATCTCAAGTTTGTCGGCTTTTGGTGAAATACCGCCAAATAAAGTGTCAGAAGGAAATCTTTCAAATTGAACTCAGCTTGGCGATATCGAAATATTTGGCTGGAAATCGCTAAACCTTACTATTATTGATATTTTATCTCTTTCAAACAAATAAATTTAGAGGAAGTGCGTCGAAAATATTTTTGATCTAATGGACGTGCAAGGAAGTCATGTGTTGGACACATCAGATTTTTTTTTTGAGTAGCAGGTGACGAAGTTTAGGGATTTTGGTATTGTATTTGGTTTTAATGTTTTAATTGTTTTTGAGCTTTTAATTGATTTGGAAATGCATCCGCTGCTAGAGAATTTTAGTATTTTTACCATGTTTTTACTTCCTTGTACGTAGTATAAGGAAGTAATGTGATCCCGAAAAATTTTGGGGGGCAAATTTCGACAAAAAAAACCGATTTTGACTACCTCTAAATTGAATTAAAAAATTTTTTTCGATGCATCTGATCGTAGGCTATCATGCACGATCATATTAATGCGTTTGCAACTCATTTTGACCAGCGGCGAGTCTATTGTGGCCAGTTTTTCCATGCCGTCTGTACGTACGTACGTATGTATGTAACTCGCATATCTCAAAAACTATTGGTCGTAGAATGTTGAGATTTGATATTTAGGATTGTTCTATGATCTAGTTGTGCACCTCCCCTTTTGGTGACAATCGAATGGATAGTTTATGTACAGGACCGCCCAAAACATTCGAAATACATTACGCTCTATGGGCCGAAATTCATTAAACTCACCTAACTCAAAAGCTATTAGGCGTAGAATGTCGAAACTTCATATTTTGGATATTTGTAACATCTAGTTGTGCACCCCCCCTTTTGGTTCCATTCGACTGGATAGTTTATCTACAGGACTGCGCAAAACATTCGAAATACATTACGCTCAACGGGCCGAAATTCATTAAACTCGCATATCTCAAAAACTATTAGGCGTAGAATGTTGAAACTTTATTTAGGAACGTTGTAACATCTAGTTGTGCACCTCCCCTTTCGGTTCCATTCGATATTCGGAAATATTTGGCTAGAAATCGCTAAATCTTACTATTATTGATATTTTATCTCTTTCAAACAAATAAGTTTAGAGGAAGTGCGTCGAAAATATTTTTGTTCTAATAGACGTGCAAGGAAGTCATGTGTTGGACACATCAGATTTTTTTAATTCTTCACAGTGCATAAACACCGATCCAACAAAATGTCATATATAATGGGGCAGAGAGTAAATATGTGTTCGTTGCTACTCAGAATTTATTTTTCAAACTGACGGTAAAAAGTTGCAAAAATTACGAATTTTTGCAACTTTTAATAAGTTACTAACATAAAATAATTCATTATTTATTCGTACAAATGTCCATCGATTTTATTTAGTAAGTAGTAATCGACATTTAAAAAATAAATATCGGTGTACAAATGGAGAAAGGAAAAAAAAGGTCAGATAGTAGCTTTTGTAGGAATTACTCAGGATATATTAATCTAGAATCATTTATCGTTAGTTAGTTGTAAGGCGCCCATTAAAAATGGGTGAATATAACAAACACTTTTATTTTAATGGACACGAAATATTTATTAACACGGTATACTAAGCTTTAATCAACATTATTGTAGCAAATATTTTAATTTAAAATTGATAGTCTTATGTTGTCATTACATGCCTAAAGCAATCAAAAGCTTATGTCTAAAAGTAGTAAGAGTTTACGCGGAATTATCAATGAAAATATTAAAATTCTTATCGACTGTTCAACACAAGAGAAAACAGTTTTTTAAAAATTTTAATGTATATCTTTTAATCTCTTTTATTTTTAATATTATAATCAAAACTATAATTTTGATATATTCCATTTTATATTTTGTGACATTTTTTTATTTTGAAAGTTTCTTAAAATAAATTATGCATACTATGTAATTGGAAAACTTACTTTATTTCATTAGACATAATTACTTTATAATTACTTTTACATCTTTTATTTTGCCGATAAAAAAACAATTTACAATTTTCAAATGAAGGATCATTTTGCCTTTGGATGAGTGTATGCATTCGATTGGGCTCAAATTTTGTATACATGTTATAGACCGCCATCAAAAGATCACCATATTGATTTTGGTATGTAAAGGACTTGTAGTTTTTTTTTTTCAGGGCTACGAAAAAGTTTCTGTTGCATTATGGCCAAAGGAAATTCTTGAAAGTGCGCTGGCATCTAAACCGTGCATTCGATTCAGCACAATTTAGACATGCATATAAAAGATCACGGTTATGTGCATTGATTTTAGTGCGTGTAGAGTTGATAGTTTGTTCACTGGATTGCAAAAAAAATTATACTTTACAGCCTATGGACGCAAATCATTTAAAATGAGCTAGCACCTAAATGGTGCATTCGAAGAAGTTCAAATTAGATATGTATATTATAGGTCACTGTTACACATCATGTATAGACTTTGATGCCTATAGGACTTACATTTTTCTGACAGGGCAACTAGTAAGTGTTCTTTTGCATTATGGTTTATGGACGGAAATTCCTGAAAGTGTGTTTTTGTTTATAGAGTGCATTCGATTAAGCTCAAATTGGGTACGTATATTAGAGTCTGATCTATAATATACATGCCCAATACCTATAATATCACGGTCTTTTGATTTGCATAGATTTTGGTGTGTGTAGAGCTAATAGTTTGTTCACGGGCTTGCACAAAGTAATTCTTATATATTACGACCTAAGGATACAAATCACTTAAAGCGAGCTAGTGTCTAAATGGTGCATTCGATTGACATAAATTAAGGACACAGTTTAAAATATATTTGTAAATTACTGAAAAACGACTGGCAGCAAAGTTGCCAGGAAATGCCTGTTTTGTTTATTATCTTTCCGTTTTACTAAAACTGCAAAACAAAATATCTTATTCAGCATCCCTAGGATCGAACCCTCAACCTGCGGAGTGTGGAATTATTGCTCTCCTCCACTAGACGCTATTTGACTCGCTCTCGTCGGTCTAAGAGGTTGAGGTGAAGGTTATTTTAGTCTCAGAATGGGACCTGGATGGGGATTGCTTTCCATGAAATTTACAATTTGAAAGTCGTGACAAAGTGTTGTTCAGCTATTATTGCCATTGTCGAATTATTGAACTGGCAAGAAATTAATTTCAATTCTCACAAAAGTTAGCTACTTGACATATCGGTTTAGATTTTTTTTTACCAGATATGCCGACAAGCATTAAGAAAGGGAAAGAAAGACATTGGTTGCTAAAAATATCTAAAAATTAAATCTTTAATGATTTTCTGTTCCCTATTTAAAGTAATAAAAAATACTTTCTTGCCATTCCCTCATTTATAAATGTGATTTGAAGCGCCCTTAGTTATGAGGGAGAATTCTTTATTAAAAATTAATTATAGTTGAATATCTTATGACTTATAACCCAGACATCACATAAGCTTAAATCAAGCTTGACATTTCTTTGAATTTGACATATTAATACAAGCTTGACAGTTTGATTCATTTTAAGCTTGCAGCAAGCTTGGAGATTACAAAAAAATGAGTCAGCAAATATTTTCCCGCCGAATTTAAATCATTTGAACTGTCAAGCTTGAATACAACTTGATTACTGCTTGATTTGGAAAGCCACATCCATATAACAAATAATTTATCATTAGTCAGAAATGTACTTGACCATAGAATTAAAAAAAAAAGATTCTATATATCCAAATATTGAAATTCTTCAAAATAAAATACAAATATACTACAAAATTGATTTCAAAATCAGTCGTTTGCCTCGATTTAGGCCAATATTGCCCGACATGAGTGTTGCGATATTGAAAGTTTTAAAACGTGTGCTACTTTTAAGTTATTATGCTTATTTCCCTACTAGTAGAGTCTATAAATCACAGATACCATTGTTTTAATTTTGATTAATCCCATGGAACAATAAAAGGACAGATCGGCATCGGCCAATACTGATCAATCTCGCCAAAAAACGGCGTGACAACCATAACAGTCACTTCAAACTTTAGTCATGTCCCTTCAAATTAGATTGGCATGGTGGTTAGACTCTGGTTTCCCGCGTCTTAGGTCGCGAGATCAATCGCGGACGCTAGACGGAAACAGATCAAAATAACTTGAGGTTTCGGCGTAGAGTGGAAAATTTAAAAAATCTGATGTGTCCAACACATGACTTCCTTGCACGTCTATTAGATCAAAAATATTTTCGATGCACTTCCTCTAAATTTATTTGTTTGAAAGAGATAAAATATCAATAATAGTAAGGTTTAGCGATTTCTAGCCAAATATTTCGATATCGCCAAGCTGAGTTCAATTTGAAAGATTTCCTTCTGACACTTTATTTGGCGATATTTCACCAAAAGCCGACAAACTTGAGATAGTCAGCGAGATTTTGGGGATAGCCAAAGTAGTCATTGACCACAGACTTTCAATGAATTGAATGCATCCATACACCTCAATGTATTTAAAGTCATTTGGCTCACCCTGTAAATAAATTCTCAGTCGATTGCTGTCAAAAAAGATATTGAAAACAGTTAGATATTACAATAGTTCTAAATACAAAGTTAAAAAATCTACGGGTTAAAGTTTTAGAGTTATACAAAATAGGAAATAATTTTTGGCGCCAAATTTGGCGATATTTCGGCGAAACTCGTCAATGTCGAAGACATTTGGCGAGATTTTAAGCATGAACCAAACAATGACAGATTATCGCCAAATTTGGCGATATTTCGCCAAAACTCGCCAAGAACGATAACAAATGGCGATACTTTGGGCATGGACCAAATGACTGACTATCGCCAAATTTGGCGATATTTCGCCAAAACTCGCCAAGGTCGAGGACAGACGGCGAGATTTTGGGCATGTACCAAACAATGACTGTATTATATTGAAGATGTCCATAGACATTAAGGTACTGAAATTCTTTTCGGTGGTCCTGTAAATAAACTCTCCAGTAGATTGGAACCAAAAATCGAGATGCACAACTAGATGTTACAACATTCTTATATATGAAATTTCATAATAGTTTTTGAGATTTGAGAGTTAAATATGCACACACATACACCAAAAGTCGCCAAGCTTGGCGACTTTTGGCATAGTTCTTGAGGGAGGCACGTGACCGTGGTCGGACCATTACCTAACTTATGTGGTAGGACGGTATTGTGCTTGAAATGGATGAATGCCCCTAAAATTGCTATTGACCGTAATGTATTGGAAATCTTTTGAGTGTTCCTGTAGCAGAACTATAAATGAAAAAGACACTTTTTTTAATGGAGAAATTCATTTTCTAACTCTTTACAGCATATATCACTTCTGAGTCGTTTGATATAGCCCAATACCTCTAAAAAACGCTTTGATGAATTTCGGCCCATAGAGCGTAATGTATTTCGAATCTTTTGGGCGGTCCTGTAGATAAACTATTCAGTCGAATGGAACCGAAAGGGAAGGTGCACAACTAGATGTTACAACAATCCTAAATATAAAGTTTCAACATTCAACGCCTAACAGTTTTTGAGATATGCGAGTTTAATGAATTTCGGCCCATTGAGTGTAATGTATTTCGAATGTTTTGGGCAGTCCTGTAGATAAACTATCCAGTCGAATGGAACCAAAAGGGGAGGTGCACAACTAGATGTTACAACTATCCAAAATATGAAGTTTCGACATTCTACGCCTAATAGCTTTTGAGTTAGGCGAGTTTAATGAATTTCGGCCCATAGAGCGTAATGTATTTCGAATCTTTTGGGCGGTCCTGTACATAAACTATCCATTCGATTGCCACCAAAAGGGGAGGTGCACAACTAGATCATAGAACAATCCTAAATATCAAATCTCAACATTCTACGACCATTAGTTTTTGAGATATGCGAGTTACATACATACGTACGTACGTACGTACAGACGGCATGGAAAAACTGGCCACAGTAGACTCGCCACTGGTCAAAATGAGTTGCAGACGCGTTAATATGATCGTGCATGCTAGCCTACGATGAGATGCATCGAAAAAATTTTTAAATTAAATTTAGAGGTAGTCAAAATCGGCTTTTATGTCGAAATTTGGCCCCCAAAATTTTTCGGGATCACATTACTTCCTTATACTACGTACAAGGAAGTAATATATGGGGCGAGTTCGCCGACCGAGACGCCACATGTATTTAGGAAAATTTTTTAAGTTTGAATTAAGCTTGCTATGTCAAGCTTGATTCAAGCTTGCTATTTCAAGCTTAATGCAAGTTCGACAAGTGTGAACTTGAACACTTGATTCAAGCTTGCATTAAGCTTACACGCTTGAAATTTTCAAGCTTAATTCAAGTTTATTGACTTAATAAATCAAGCTTGCTGCAAGTTTGATGCAAATTTGCTGTGCTGTCTGGGAAGAGGGCGTTTAGTGTCAATATTTTTTTCCGTCTAAAACGCCTAACGAAAATCTATCTTTCAAAACTACTGACTAACAAAACAGACCAAACACCGAAATTTACTGTTTTCACACGAAATTTCGGAAAGTTAAATCATTTTTCTTCTTTTAACGAAAATTACTAATTCTTTGGGAAAATAGTCAATTGCTTGAAATAGAGGCTAAAAGTATTCTGAATTTTCAAATTATTTTTAACAGTGCACGCATACTGTAAAGTCACTGTCTTACATACTGCATAAATTTTAGCGAGTATACGCCCTTCAGTTTTTTACAGGGCTACAAAAGAGTATTCTTATACATTGTGGCCCATACACTCAAATCATTTTAAGTGCGCTAGTGCCTGACCACTAGATCCGATTCAGTTGATTTTGATTTATTTATACGCTTGGTGAATGCAAAATGTTCGGAAAGTGGAGTGGAGTCATTCCAGATTTTTTACATTATCCTTCCTTACAGCAAATACTGAAAATATTCACCACCATTTTGAGTGTAAACATGAACACGTGGAATCAAGTTTTCTGACATTCTTTTCATCTCTTCTTCTGTTGTTGACGAGATTTCTACAGTTGCGGTTTCTTTTAATTCCTCGATTTCTCATGGACTTCTCTGGAAAAAATCAGTTTTTTTATGTTTGCATCCAAAATAGTGGCAAATATTTTCAACATTTTCAGTGGGGAATGATAATGTAAAAAATTTGAATGAAATTATGTTTTCCAAAAATAGTGTAATCACAATATTAACTCTCTCGTCACCCTGAACCTCATATGAGGCTCCAAATAGCAATATTTAGAGAGAAAACAATTGAATTTAGTATTTTTTTCTTTCAGTAATATCAATATCGTTAATTCATGTAGAAAGTATATGAGGCTCTTAACTAGATGCATAAATCGTGCCTAGATTGCAGTACTAGTCAATTTAGATCATTTCTTACAGTTTTCGCTTCATTGTTTCAGGAGAAAAATTAAGAAAATATTTACGCTGCTTTTTACCGTTTTTTTTCTTTTTAAGGTAAGTATAGTTTTTTTCTTATTCCTCAACCTTTACCTAATATGTGCATCCTTTTAAATAAATTTTAGCATAGCAAAATGCTTCGAAAATGCAGAAATTAATATTAGAAAAATCTAATATTAATCGGCACTAGAAAAAAATATTTTTGCATGATTTATAATAGTATTTCAGATGCATTAAATGCTAGACAGATTTTTTTTCTCTGATTTTTGATAATTCGGTGACGAGAGGGTTAAGGAACATCGCGTGTCTCCATTTCTATTTTACTTCCCATATAAAGTTGTGACAGTCCAACAGTGTTGGAAATTGTCTCTCACACTTAGAGAAGGTGCAAACAGTTACACTTCAGGGTCAGAATAGTTGCCACATCCGTCAGATTTAAGGGTAATACGAAAAACCATCGGGAACTCTTTTAAATTGATCACCCTGCAGCTGTAAAAGAGTTTTTAAAGATATTTTTTTAGCAAATGTCTGCTATGCTATAATTTTACCAAATAAATAATTTTCATGAAAATAGTACATTCCCTAGATATTTTGTTGTAATATCTTCAAAATTTATCTATTCAGTTTAAAGAATGCAAACGTGTGTACCGTTTGTTTTTGGCAAGTTCTGCCCTTGGTGAAAGAATGCTCTCTATTTCTTAAACATGGTTTCTTTTTCTTTTCAATTTTCATTTTATTTAAAATTGTAGCTTTAGTGAAAGAACAGTAAAATTAAAACAGATATGCACAAACACTTTAACGAATTGAGAGAAAGTATTTTAAAATCTTTTTAATAGGGTATTCGCATCAGTAATCGAAATTTTTTTTATTTGTAAAATTCCTGATTCCATAAAAATATGATGGAACATTTTTCTCGATTTTGTTTAGTGAATCTAGGTGCAATACAAATTATATGTTATCTGCACTAGTTTTTGTTTGGAAAAAAGAACATCTATCTATTTATCTATCTATCTATCTATCTATCTATCTATCTATATATATATATACAGGGTGTCCAGCCTTAATGTGACCCAATAGCTAATTCCCAAACTGTTCGGTTTAGATATGCACTTCCAATTCGAAAAATGTTTTTAAAAAGGTAAATAATGTTTTTACGTGCTTTTCGAACCAAAAACCCAATTTAGAAAAAAAGTACAAAAATTAAATTTTTATACGGTCCCCAGGTCCTATCACTTGTATTTAGGAAAAGATGCAGTACACAAAAACAAATTAAACACAAAAAGTTTCATTTCATTACGATAAAAACTGACCGAGTTATGGAACTTTGAAAATCATACATTTCATCCATTTTCTCGGCCATTTTCAAGAAGGTCCCTTACTAGCTTCTTCCCTACTAACGAATCGGGCAAACAGTTTCTCTAAGACATTGCGGGACCCTGCTACCTATTGTTAACGAATCTGCTTACAAAAGTTGTAAATCAACAAAAGTTACACGCGTAATTATGAAAGCCTCATATTCGCACACTTTTCTCTGACTCATATATGCCTGTTCTTTTCTATAAAAACAAAGTGGTAGCTATCTTTTTTGCATAAATTTGCATAAAGTTAATTTTTATCATTTATATAAATCATAAGTTTTACTGTCAGTGTCATTTTTTTATGGCGATCTTCGAAAAACATGTTGTTCCTTAACTTTTGGAGGCCAGTGTATATATATATATTGTTACGAATTTTCGGGGCAACCCGCCCCTCTGGAGCTTAAAATGGTTTAAAATTCGTATTCTACGCTTCAAATAGATAAATTTTGCATTTTGTTGCATCAAAATCGGCCAATTAGAACCGGAGATATGGAGGTTTCGGTTTGCCATTGTTTTTCAATGGATGTTCTAGAAAACTCGAGAAATATTGGTCCTAGAGCTTAGATCTCTGCACATTTGGGGACTTATTTTTAGCGCCAAATTTGGCGATATTTCGCCAAAAGTCGCCATGCTTGGAGACTTTTTGGTCATTTGGCGCGTTTTTCCCAATGGGGCCTGGAAGTTGTTTTTCCTGCATTAAAAACGCATAATAACCTAACATTTCTCTTCTATGACGTAATCAAAATTCACGCTTTATGTGGAACCCTCGGGAAATAGACTTTTCTGAAAACTTCTTGTTCCTTCTGCGCCAGCTATTTATAGAAGCGCGCGTCGCCCCGACAGTTCAGTGTTGATCAAGCTTTGAGAGAGTGAATATGCTTGCTTTGTGAAGGAAGCTGTGTTTCGCGCTGTTTGTGAAGCTTTGAATTTAAGTGTTGTGTGTAAATTCTTCATCGCTGAGTCTTGAGAGACTGTTAGTGTTATTTCTCATATATTTTCACTGAAGTTTTGCCTGTGAAAATGACTTATTTTGTGTGAGAAATACAGCATTTGTGAAAAGCTTCTGACCCAAGCGAATTGTTAAAAGCACGTTACTGCTAGATTGTGCTTGTGAATGGTGTACAGCTGATTGTCCTACGAAGTTCTAGAAGCAATAAAGTTTGTGTTCCATCCTGACAAGAGACTTTTTACTTGAACTCTATACACCAACTGGACTTTAGAACGACGAACCCCAGGAGTAGCAGAGTAATTCCGCAACAATATATATATACACTGCTGGCCACCCAAATTGCAACACCAAGAAAAACAAGAGATATCACAACAAAATTTATTGTGTAGATAACATGTTGACCAAGTAACAAATGATTAAATTTACAGCATTCTATGAAGCGTGGTTCCTGCCAAAATCAGTACCCAGAGTAGCCGCCGTTGTTGGAGATCACAGCTGCCACACGCCTCGGCATTGATTCAAAGAGACTTTGAATGTGTTCTTGGGGTACAGCAGACCAAGCAGCTTCCACACGTTGCCAAAGTTGATCTGGTGTGACAGCTGGGGATGAACTCTGGGTCAGTCGTTGAGCAACCATGGACCACATGTTTTCTATCGGCGAAAGATCCGGAGAGCGCGCCGGCCAGGGAAGCAATTCAATCTGGTGAT
The DNA here is from genome assembly GCA_038373885.1 of Cheiracanthium punctorium. Lineage (NCBI taxonomy): Eukaryota > Metazoa > Arthropoda > Arachnida > Araneae > Cheiracanthiidae > Cheiracanthium > Cheiracanthium punctorium. The sequence goes on along the minus strand of JAWZYV010013248.1, from coordinate 152,812 downwards.
TGACGAAGAACCCTTGGACAATGCGTGCCACGTGTGGCCGTGCATTATCCTGCTGAAATATGGCTGTTGGCAAGCCCTGAAGGTAAGAAAGGACAACTGGCTCCAACACCTCGGAGATGTAGCGCTGGCTGGTTAAAGTACCGGCAATGCGTACTAGAGGAGTGCGAGAGAGATATCCGATACCGCCCCATACCATAATACCCGGTGCAGGACCAGTGTGACGGTGCATAATGCAGCTGTTCAGCATCCTCTCTCCACGGTGTCTCCAGACTCGAATCCGACCGTCGTGGTGTTGCATACAGAAGCGTGACTCGTCAGTAAAGAGAATTTCATTCCATTCTGTCGTCCACATCCTTCTTTCATCGCACCATTGGCGGCGGAGTCGTCTGTGGTTCCGCGTCAGAGGTAGACAAAGCAACGGACGTCTTGCGGACAGACCATTCTGCTGTAAACGACGTCGAATGGTACGCGCAGACACTGGATGATGCGTTACAGACTGAATCTGCTGTGATATGGTTCGAGATGTGACTGAGCGGTCCGTCACTGCCATGCGTACAATCTGCCTGTCATCACGTGACGTGGTGCACTGAGGTCGATGCGGTCGATCACGTCTGTCCGTCGTACCCTCCTGCACCCAACGATCACATATCCGCATCACAGTTGTTTGGTTTCGTCCAATACGACGACCGATTTCCCTGAAAGATAACCCACAATCTCGGTATGCCACTATCCTTCCTCTGTCAAACTCGGATACTTGATCAAAAGATGATCGTTGTTTCCTACGAGGCATAATTTATCGTTTTTTTGAAAAAAAAGCAAGAAAAACACAATTGCTGTACTTGAAACCGTCGAAATCTCCAAGCCTTAAATAGCGCTTTGAGGTGGCGCCACAGGCGCGCTTGATGTGCGTCTGCGCTGAAATTCTAATCATTTGCATATCTCACCTGAGCTAATGCATGTTGTAAATTTCATATTATTTGCATGCTTCCTTCAGGGTGTTGCATTTACGATGGCCAGCAGTGTATATATATGTAGCATTAGGGCGCTACGGGAAAGTTGTGTCGCGGAATCGGAGGGGTAAGGCGAGGGAAAGGCATGGCTGTTGAGGTCTCCTGGCTGGCTCGGGACTCTGGCTTCGAGCCGACCCCGGCCGCCCGCTGTTTGTAGTCGTAGTCGGGCCAAGGATGGAAGAAATAAGTCGAACTCCGACTGCGGTTACATAATTTTATTTGGATTCAATACATCATTATTTGGCAGTTGCGTCACGCGAAAGTTCTGTCCTGACCTCTTGCAGGTCCTTTTAAAAGATTTCGACGTCGTTTGACATGACCTCGAACGCGTCGTAACCATTGGCCAAAAGCTAAATCTGGGCAGAGGTTTTTCCAAGGTTTGTTATGACTTTTAAGACGCCTATGTGGCTGGCTGCCGGGACCGTCTACAAAATTACAAAGGAGTTGCAAGGGACCGTGTAGTAATTGCAGTTTTCAACGCGGTTTTCTTTGTTCCAACTGAATTAAACTGCATAGTTCCAGAAATATGGGATTTTTATGGGCTTTTGACTCTTTCATATTTGATGATGATAGTTTAGAACTTGTAAATTAAATAATATATTTTTTTAAAGCATTAGAAGTTTATAATTAGTAGTTAATATATTAACTAAGCAGCTCCAAATAACTGAAAATAATTAAAGTAAGAATTCCATTGAAACAAATCTATCTTTCTCAGTCACACAAACTAGAAGTATTAATAGAAAGCATGTGCTATGAATTCAATTAAAAAATACAAAGAAGTTGTAGGTGGATTTTCTATAAACGTTTATTAGTTTTCTGATCACAATAGTTGTTCCATAAATGATAATGTTGATATACAGAAAACCGTATTTTTGCAACATTTTAACGTTTCTACGCTTACAACTGTTTTTTTTTTCTTAACTTAACCAAATTATGATTTGTCGAATGGGTAACTTATTGTCAGGGTCAGCCAAATGACCCTTTAAATACATTAAGGTGTATGGATACATTCAATTCTTTGAAAGTCTGCGGTCAGTTACTACTTTGGCTATCCCCAAACTCGGAGTAAATCTTTCAATTGGATCCAGCTTGGCGATATCGAAATATTTGGGTAGAAATCCCTAAACCTTAGTATCATTGCAGTATTTTATCGCTTTCAAACAAAAGAAGTTTAGATGAAGTGTGCCGAAAATATTTTCGATTTAATAGACGTGCAAGGAAGTCATGTGTTGTCCACATCAGATTTTTTTTTTTTTTTTTTTTTTTTTTTTTATGTTTGGCCGCGTTTAATAAATTCAGTCTGCCAACCCGGATTTCAAATTGTGCGTGGGACAGATGAGGCATTTCGCATCATTCGTATAACTCTGAGCTACGCCTGCCCTGAAATTTGCATATTTTTCTGAACACATCTTCTTGGTATTGCACTTTCAGTGTCCAGTAGTATATCTTCACTTATTTCCTTTTACTATAAATCGAACTTAAAATTAAAATATACCTTCACTAAAATACTTTCTCAGAATTATTAAGTCTCTGAAAAGACGTATTTTCAGTATTTTAAAATCACATTTATAGGTTTTAAATTAACTTATTAAGATTTTCAGTAATTTTATCATAAATAATTTAAAGAAAATGAAGTTCTTTCCTGCTTGATTGTTCTTTAGTTTAATATCTTTGCCAATGTAATATATCACTAGCTCTATGAAATTAGCGAATTAAAACCGTAATTTCTTTATTAAACTTTTACATATATATATTTTTGGCTCTGAATTTGCATTATGATTTCATTTTCTTCGTAAATGTTGATTTTTATTGCTTTTCTGAAAGATTTAATGACTCATTATCAAAGCAGGAATACGCATATTTTGACTTCAGTGGTTTAAGTTTTCATTAAAATCTGAAAATTGTTGTCAGCATCCTAATACATTGTTTCGGGATCACTGACTTACTCAGTCACTGTCTCTGTCTGTCGCAATTCCAGTTCAACCACTCCAAAACAAAGCTTTTACTGCTTTTGTTCGTCGTTAAAGTTGAAAAGTTTAAAAAAATACAATAAAATTCACATCGTTTGAACGATGGGATTGGAAGAATTCCGATTTTTCATGTTTGTATTGTATATATATATATATATATATATATATATATATATATATATATATATATATATAATGTATAAAAAGGTTTTGGGTTCTACTAGTTTGGGTATAGTTCATTAAGCGGGTACTTTCACTGTAAGCTCTGCATTCCTGGCATACATGCCATGCCCTCTTGGAATTTGGTTTTTATTATTTAATTAATTTCCAGACACCAGGTCGCCCGATTCTGGGTTCTTTCCAGTGTACTCGCGTGCACACGCCTTTGTAACCCCGGATGCAGGTCATGAAAATAATGTCCCCGGAAAATTTACTGGGAAATCTGAGATGTCAAAAATCGGACAGGATGATCAGATTTAGGGCGAGTAAAACGGTTTATTGAGCATCTGTTACATTACAATATAGAGTGAGAAGAGCGAGGGGAGACGGGTACGGAAATCTACGTGGATTAATTAAGCAATTCCAGTGGCAGAAAACGTCCGATTTTCGAGGTGCAGCCGTATTTACGCTCATGATACCACGTGGGACGGTAAGACATAACTCCACCTCTCTCTCATCTCTGATCGAATCACTTACATTATTTTACATGACCTGAATCCGGGGTTACAAAGGCGTGCGTACACGCGTACACTGGAAAGAACCCAAAATCGGGCGACCTGGTGTCTGGCAGTTAATCATCATACTAATATATAACTGTCACTGTTTGTATGTATGTTTGTTACTCTTTCACACTGAAACGGTTAAATGGATTTGGATGTGATTTGGAATAAAGACAGTTAAAATCCTGGATTGAGCAATATTCTACTTTTTATCGAGAGAAAAAAAACAGTGTTCCTATAATATGAAATAAACCTACCTTTTACCGCCCACAAAATATTAAAAAGTTCCAAGTAAGTTTTTATCTTACATAGCCGTCGACAGATTCCGGTTTCCGGACGGTTTCAGTTAGTGAGCATAGTTAACAAAGTTAGATTTATTTATTTATTACTTTGATAATTCAAGTGAGATTGACGTCATTCTGATATCAATGAATGAAAACCATAATGTAATTTAGAAATATTTAAGAAACCCATTCAGGTTAATAGGCTTAGATATAAATTTGTGCCACGAGGGAAATAATAATATTCATCAATGTCTGATAAAAGTGGATCAGTGAATAACGTGGGATTTATTTTTTTGGTTTCAATAACTCAAGTTAGTTTTTGCATGTGAGATTGACGCCATTTTGATATCATGCGTTTAAAAATGACGTAAAATTATGCAGTTGACGAATTAATGTTGGAGTAAGTGGCAATTATTTTTCTAGAGTTTAATAAATCGCTTTGAATATCAATTAATATAATCTCTATATATAAAGGAAGATGTCCTGACTGAATGAATGGATGTCACTGTTTGCTGACTGACTAACTGACAATCATCGCCCAGCCAAATCCACCGGATAGACTTGAAATTTCAGGATCTTATAGCTTTTGTGCCCTAGGGGTCATTTAAGAAGCGATTTTAAAAAATTCGAACACAAACGGGAGGGCGGCCCAAAATGTTCTTTTCCCGTTTCCCTTCATATTTCATTTGGGAAACGAGATAGCCTTAAAATTCTTGCTTTAAAATGTAACTAACACAATTACCTAAAAGTCATTTTCAGGGTTTTTAGAATTCGCACACAAACGGGCGTAAGGAGCCGAAACATTCTTTAACGTTCCTTTTATATTTCCCTTCATATCTCAGAGGAAAAAAAGAGACAGATATAAAATTCTAGCTTTGAAATGTAACTAACAGCAATAAATAAAATTCTTTTCAGGATTTTTAAAATTCGCAACCAAACGGGGGTAAGGGCTCAAAACGTTCTTTTCACACTTCCCTTCATATATCAGAGGAAAACAGAGATAGCCGTAAAATTCCTTTTTAAAAGTATAGTGAACACAAATGCTTAAAATTATTTTTCAGGGTTCTTTAGAATGCGTATCAAAATATTGATTTCGAATTTGCTATCCTATCTGAAAGGGAAATATAGCCATAAAACTTTTGCTTTAAAATGTAGCAAACACGCATGCCTAACAATCCTTTTCAAGGTTTTTTAGAGTTCGTGTCTAAACTGGTGTGAGGGGCCAAAACGTTATTTTCATTTCGACTTCATATATAGAAGGAAAATGGAGATAGCAATAAAAATCTTGCATTAAAATGTAACGAACGAAAATTTATTAAATTTTTTTTTCGAGTTCTTTTAAAAATTGACCTTAATAGGAGGTAGTTGACAAAAAGGGTGTTTTTTTCAATACTTTTTAGCTGTTGAGTGCTATTAATTTTAGACAAACATTTTTGTGTGCCGGGTGAAAGGGCGAATTATTTAATTATTTTTGAAGGGTTGCCAGATTCAACAATGAGTGAAAAGGTTTGCCATTTTTGGTGATTTGTCGTGAAGTTTGGCAAAAAAGAAATAAGTTCCCGAAGCGATATCTTCCATCTTTGTCGAGAAATTGCCTAACCTTACTGTTTATTTAATTGGAATATTGGTGCCTATATTCGATTAAATAAAGGTGAAGTATAGTTAGAATATGCCTGGCGAGGTTTTTAAAACAGTTTTAATCGACGATATTAACATAGATTTCAATTTTGATGAAGCATTTTATGGAACAAGCAGACAAATACGGTACACTCACGGAATATGATGCACATTCCAAATAGTATTTAAAAAATCAAGTATAATTAGAATTGTCCTGACGAATATTCTAAAACAGTTTTTGTAGGCAATTAAATGTATAACCAAAATATATTTAATATTTATTTACTTATTTAGTTACTTATTTTTCATTTGTATTTGTTGGTTTAACAATATCCATCCCGTGCGATGAACGGGTACTACAGCTAGTTAAATAATAAAAACATAACTCCAAGAGCGCGTTGAATGTATGACAGGAAAGCAAAGCTTGCAGTGAAAGTACCCGCTTAATGAACAATACCGAAACTAGTAAAGCCCAAACTACCTTTTTATACATTACATATTTATACAACAATTTGCGCTACATCGAGCCGTTCCCTAATTTTTAAGCGGTTTTTTGGTACATATAATTTTCAGCTCCTCTATATACCCGAGAGTAAAAATGCTTAATAATTTGATCCTGTAAAAGAACTTTAAATGGTATTTCCATCTTTTATTTAAAGAATAAACTGTATAAACGCTTATATACCGGGTGCGCCAAAAGTTCGTTACAACTTTAAAAATTCATAAAAAAGGAAGAAATGAAGATAAAGATGTGCGGTTTATACGTAAAAGCTTAAGAGAAAGTCGGATTTTTTTTAGAAACAACAAAAATTTTAGTTAAAAAAGTCACCGATAGAGGGCGCTGACATGCGACAGATTCAACAGTATTATGCAAATTAAATTAGAACGATCACCCGACCTCACCTTGGTTGACTTCTGGTTGTGGGGCTACTTCTAGTCACTTGTGTACCGTTCATCCCCTTCAACAATGACCGAACTGAAACATTCTATCTGTCCAGAGGTTTCTGCAATTCCCGACCTGTTACATTCAGCTGTAACGGGCGTTGTGAGTCGTAGAATGTTCTGGAGGTCATGTTGAACATTCGTTACTGCCAGAATAAATGAACGAAGCTTACTTTTGTCCTACTCATTGTGTTTCGCGTCGTAAGCGCCCTCTACTGGTGACTTTTTTAACTAAAATTTTTGTTGTTTAAAAAAAAAATATCCGACTTCCTGTTAAGCCTTTACGTACAAACCGCACGTCTTTATCTTCATTTCTTCCTTTTTTATGAATTTTTAAAAATGTAACGAACTTATGGCGCACCCGGTACTTGTTATTGTGCTTGATATAATGTATCTAAACTGTTTTTTGAATGCTCCAGCAAAAGAAAGCTATAAATGCTACATACACTATTCTCAATGGAAGGTCTTATTTTGAAATATGTAACAACGCAAATCAAATTTACTTTTCTGAAATCGATGAATCTTTAAAATACACTTTAAACGAAGACTATACCCATAGAACGTATTGAATTGGAATTCCTTTTTGTAATCCTGTCAAAGAATTATAAGTACTATGTGCACTATTTTCAATATTATTGTTTTGTTTACGAGTTTTTACATGTCTGCAAAATTTCAAGTTAACTGGATACCTGGAAGTGTGTGTAAATTTAATTAAAATATTTCATTGCATTCATGCATACGTGCAGATAAAGGTAACAAAAGTATATTAAAAAGTGCACAATTATTAATGTAATTGTGAGACCCTGTAAAAAACTTTGTAATGTAATATTATTTCCATCTGTAAATATCTGATGTAAATATTATTTGCATCTTTTAAATGAAAAGTAAACCTTTATCAGTGTCTATATGCTTATTCTGCTTGAAACCGCTACACAAAATATTTTCGATAGAAGACTTTGTTTGGTAATCATTAATAACATATATCAATTCTGTTTTCTTTAAAAATAGAAATGTCTCTAAATTACGCTTTAAACAACGACTGCTCATAGGAAAGTATTGGAATAATTTTGCGCGCTCCAGTATCAAACTACAAAAGCTAAGTACACCATCTTCAATATTATTGTATTGTTACAAATTTTCGGGGCAACCCGCTGTTCTGGGGTTTAAAATAGTGCAAAAATCGTGTTCTACGCTTCAAATAGTTAAATTTTGCTTTTTGTTGCATCAAAATCAGTCAACTAGAACCGGAGATACGGTGGTTTTCGGTTTCCCCATTGTTTTCCTATGGCGGTTCTAGATATCTCGAGAAATATTGGTCGTTGGCCTTCGGTAACTTCACTCTTTGGAACTTATTTTTGGCGTCAAATTTGGCGATATTTCGTCAAAATTCGCCAACCTTGGCGACATTTGGGTCATTTGGCGCGATTTTCCCTATGAGGCTTGTAAAGTTGCTTTTTCAGCATTAAAATCACATAATAGCCTAATACTTCTCTTCTAAGATGTAATGAAAATTCTTCGTGTGGAATCTTCGAGAAATAGACTTTTCCTGAAGCTTCTTGTAGTTTCTGCGTCGCCTATAAATACAAGCAACGTCAGAGGTCCCAGTTCAGTGTGGAGTGAGCTCTCGTCGAGAACGTATTGAGCTGCCGATGTGTGCGGCGCTTTGCTCTGTGATAGAAGCGGTATTTTTGCGCTTGTTTACGAAGCTCATTTGTAAGTGCTATGTGTAAATTCTTCATTGCTGTGTCTTAAGGGATGTACGACATCCCTTGCATATTTCCACTGAATTTTGCCTATGGAAGTGTTTTATTTTGTGTGAGAATTACAAAATTTGTGAGAGCTTCTGATCTAAGTGGACTGTTAAAAGCACATCACTGTTAGTTTTGCTTATGAATCTTGTACAGTTGATTGTTCGAACTAAGTTCTAGAAACAATAGAGTTGTGTTCCATCCTGACAAATGGACTCTTTACTAGAACTTTCTACACCAACTGGACTTTAGAACGACGAAGGCAGGAAACAAGCAGAATTTTCTGCAACAGTATTTTGATCTACTTTTCTATGTACCTGCAGAATTTCAAGTTAATTCAGGGTCTTCATTACGGAAAAAAATGGGTGAGAATTTCTCACCCTTTCCTCAAAACTGAGTGAGATTTTTAAAAAATGGGTGAGAATTTTTCACTATAGATTTGGGTAGGGTAAATACCCAAGGGTGAGGTATTTATATATGGGTATTTATCCCTCGGACCTTAGACGAACTCTTATCTTGGGTAAACACCCAAGTCAGGGTATTTATAATTTTTAGTTATTTTTATTGCATGTATCTGGACTTCGAAGTCTAAATCTGTTACATGCAATAACAAATAACTCAGTCGAAGAACAACCGTATCCCCATGATCCCCCCCCAACCCCTCTTTCTTTTTCATACACTTTAGGAGTCTTTGAGAATCTACTTTTACACTCTGTGTTAAACTTTCAACTGCTTTCATTATTTCTTAATTTCTTTTAAGAAACCGATTTGTTGGGTGCATGAATGTCCCGCAGTAATAAATTTTAATGCGAGAAAAAAGTGTGAGATTCTCGCGTTTTTTTTTTTCTTTTTTAACGGAAGTTCTGTTAAAAAACGAAGATTATCTGTGATTCTTCTGAAAGTTTAGTTCTAAAAGGGCATTTTCCGTTCCTTTTCTGCACCTGCCAGCTTGGACTAATGAAATGTTTCGAGTCACTTCCGCTCGTAATCAAAATAATACCCACAAAGCTGATTTTAGTAATTTTGAATGCAGGTTGTTCGTTGCTCATTCTGCCTGCTGTTCAAGTTGGAGCTAAGATCCCTCATATCGTACAAAAATATCGTCGCATTACGCATGTAACAGACAACTGTAGATAATTGGAGTATAGTATTTTACTTAATGCTGAGTCCTTTTGCTGTGGGTGCTACGTTAATGCAGTGGACACAACGGAGTTTACTTCTCGGTGTATTCGCTTGTGATAATTTTATTTTATATCCGAATACCAAATGCATCTTTTTCATATTCAGAGTTGGGAAATAAATTCAACCTAACTATGGAGGGGATGCTTTCGGTAAAGATTTTGCTTTAATGGATTATAAAAATTCTCGTAGCTGTTGTAAAACAAATGAAGTTATGATATCTCCAGTCAAAGAAGTAAGTATTATTTTACCCTTTTCATGTAAATTAATTTGGTTGCTGCTTTAATTATATCTCACAGCTGGTTTAATCATGATTGCATTTCTGTATTCTGACTGTACTGTGAATTCGTTCTATAACTACAGACTATAGTGATATTATATTCTATTTATTAAAAAAAAGGTTTTTTGTATAGTGTATTAAGGATATGTAATGTATTTGCCTTGATTTAAAATTTATTTTCTCGGGCTTATAATCATAGAGTACAGCTCTGATAATAAAAAATGAAGAAAACGAATAATTCAAACATATTTTTAACTGTGCATTATTTATAACATCATATGTACATGCATGTACACTTTTTAAAAACAACTCTGGTGTTTTACCACCAGACCACCTCCTTCCCCTCCTGACTGAACTGTGAATTCGTTCTATAACTACAGACTATAGTGATATTATATTCTATTTATAAAAAAAAGATTTTTTGTTAGTGTATTAAGATATATGTAACGTATTTGCCTTGATTTAAAATTTATTTTCATGGGCTTATAATCATAGATTACAGCTCTGATCATAAAAAAAAATGGAGGAAACGAATAATTCAAACACATTTTTAGCTGTGCATTATTTATAACATTCTATGCACATGTATGTACACTTTTTAAAAACAACTCTGGTGTTTTACCACCAGACCACCCCCCTCCCCCCTCAAAAAATATTATTATTGAAGATGGTGGTGCAGTTACAAAAAATTAATTCTATATTTTAACAACTAAGAAGGCGTAAAAAGTTTGTCAACGTTGTGTATCCATCTACCTACACATATATATGTATGGAAAAGTTGGACTAGGACAGCTTTTTCTCACGTGTAAAATAACTACATGAATATAGTGCTTCAATTTCTATTTGAATGTATTGCAATGTATTTGAATGAATTAGAACGTTGGTTTCAAAAATGACTATTTTTTAATGTATAAAAACTATATTCTAGGCTCTAGGGTAAATAAATTATTTTTTGGAAATATGTCGGTACCCGGTTTTGTCCAATAATGTCGCTTATTAGAAAATAAGGCATAATATCTTTCAATTGTGATACAAAACCTGATTCCATAATTTTAAATAATGCTTAAAATCCTTCTTTGTGATATAGAGAAAAAAGAAAAATACCTTTCTCGAATAGGGAAAAAAAGAATTTCCTGCCTGAAAGTGACATTAAAAAACCGGATTCTGTGACTGAAAATAACGGACGTCAGCTTGGTATTGAAAAAGTCCTTCCAATATGGACTATGATTCCAGCTAGAAAGAAATAATGCAGCCCCTACAGCTATGCGTGATGCTGTCTATTGTATGGTTTATCAGCTCCGCCAGAAGCGAGAGCCATTGCTCTTGCAAAGCAGTTCACAGCGTGGCAAGGGTCTAAAGAAGAGGACCGAGAGCAGTTATACATCTTAAGACTATCTCAGACATCCTCGATAGAATATTAAGCCTGGTGATCGAGCTGGGCTTTCCATCGCTGAATTGTTTGCTGCTGAAGATAATCGTCCACTATGCGAGCCCTGTGTGGTCTAGCATTGTCGTCCAGAAGCAGGAAATAATCACCTATTGCCCGGACATAAGGGTGCACATAAGCATCAAGGATGCCATCTCAGTAGGCATTCACGGTTCTACGTGGAAAGGCATGGAGGTCTGTGCGTCCACCGAAAGAGATCCCCCCCCCCAGACACAAACACTGCCTCCTGTGGTTGCATATCTTTCATGAATGTTTGATGAATGATAACGGGTTCCAGCTCTTCAAATCAAACAACGCCTACTATCGCTTTGGAAGATAAACTTGTACTCAGTCGGAAAGAGAGCAGTTCTCTATTAACTAGCCGTCCAGTGGATATGTTGATGTGACCACCTCAAACATTCCCTCCTGTGGTGTGACGTGAGTGGCACGCAAATGACGGGTCGTCTCGCATAGACACCCTTCGTGAAGCCTTCTACGGAAGGTTGACATTGTTACCAACCTTCCGGTGGGTGCAGCAAAGAAGGGTCTTAGTTAAGTCGGAGTTGTCATTATGTTCGTTCATGCGATAACGACAAATATTGGTTATTGGTGCTGGTCGTAACAGTTAGCCTTTCTAGGCGGAACCTCCTGGATGCCAAATTGATTGTTAGAAATTATTGTCAAAATCTAGGAAAAGGGCTGACATTTCGCATCTGTCCACTTGTGCCTGACTTTGTCCTGGTCAATAGCTCTCCATCGCAGTTCTTTGGGCAAATGATGTCTTTGTCACGAATTGGCTATACCCGATTTCTTACCATACTCATTTAGTTGCACACAAAAACGGCAGGTTTGAACTCAAACAAGCAATTTCATGCTTTTAGCAAATTATTTATTCTGGTCAGAACACCACTAATTTGCTATTGTAGTTTTAACAGCAACTTTTATTCAACAACATACGAGTTTCATATGAATTGGTTTATTTTTGAGCTAGTTATCGAAATTTTTGGGATGTTTCCTTAATTTTTGTAAACTAGTAAATATAGAAGTCATCTGTAAATTATCTATTTAATACTTAACCTCTGCCCCAAAAACAGCAGATTTTAGTGAGATTAAACTACTTTTTTTTGACAAACGACGTAATACTAGATTCTACTGATTAGAAAAGAACGTTATACTTTCATTCCATAGTTATAATTAGTTTAATACAGCAATTAGAAGATTGAAAATAAAATACTCTGACAAGCGAATTAAAACAAAATGCCAGATACTTATTTTTAAGCAAAAACAGCTTACAGAGACAGCAGAACACCACCGACACGAGCTTTAGAAAGCTTAAGTTAAATTAAAGAGACAATTTTTGGGTTTACCGTTTCAGTATACGTTAATATGCACATTACCTAGGTAAAGCAAGGATACATTTTCACCTTGTAAATGATTCACAATTTAATGAGAAAATAAATCAATCTGAAGACTAGGTCATGAGTTCATTGATGAATTTCGGATTTAACATTACAAGTACCTCTACGTAGTGATAAAATATTATGGCCAGTTATAATTTGCTTTTCACACATTTATTTCACTATATATATAGGTTACACAAACTTACAGAAAAAAATCTAATCATGACCGTATTTCTAAACAGAGTTTAATGAATATTTTCAATTTGATATCTCGGCCCAGTTGTTTAGTTCTCACTTCCAAAATTGTCTATATCCGCACCACATTTCCTCTCTACTCTCAGCTTCTCAATTTCATCTGAAAAGCAATTCTGTAAAATAAAAGAACGGATTTTTTAAATTAAAAAATACAAAGAATGTATCAGAAGAAGAATCCTGAAAGCAAGTCTGAAAAAGAAAAACTTGGTATTATTTAAATACAAAAAAGATAAGATTAAAGAAAAGAAGATTCGATGTTTTATAGGGCATTCCAAAAGGTGCCATAAGAAGAGTACAGATTAATTACTCCATAAATCAACCCGAGAATATGGGTGAATATAGTATATGTAGCCCATCCACGTTTAACTTGACTGACCTTTACTTTTGCAATCGATATAGTCGTTGAGGCATTCTTCCAGTAACAAAAATGATCAAACTTAGATGCAAAGATACATAGAGTCTGGCGCAAAAAAAAAAAATTAGGAAAAAAAAATACACTATTTAAATTTTCTACAGACTTCAGGGGACATATTTCGGGAAATCTTTTCCATACAAAAGTATTGCAACTCAAAAAGTTTGATATTTATGCGACTAATATTCTGAAAGATATGAATCATGCCGTTTAGCGTCTTTATCTAAAATGCAGTTGTCACGTTATGACGACAACACACAAAAAAATTAGTCGATATTTTTTACAATTTAGTTAATTGTTGTTTTGATAGATTGAAAATGTCTTTTGAGTCTGTTAAGTTTCTAGAACATCATTTTGCGGCATTTTGGCTAATCACTTCATTTACAGATAGGTGACTCTGGATTGACACCGTTGTCTATATACTCCCGATTGTAATGAAATTTCGTATGCAAAGGCATTTGGGCAGAAAATGCAAATGATTAAAATCTGAAGTCCAATGAATGAAAAGCGGAAGCGCTAGAGCATCGGAACTGCGCATTCAGCTGGTGCATATAAGAAGCGATTCTCCGACCGTTTCGCCGGTTGCCTCTCACGCCTGTACACCGTCAAGTCCGATTATTGTGGTACCGGGCTCGATCAACGTGGAACTGCGATGACAGGGCACGTATAGTCTTTAGTGACGAGGCCCGTTTCCAACTGAGTACTGCGGCAACCGCAGACGTGTCTGGAGACGTCCAGGACAGAGGGAGGGGGGATCCTACACGGACTATCGCCCGCCACACAGGCCCACAACAAGGCGTTAAGATCTGGGGTGCCATCTTTTTTAATAGCCGGACCCCTTTGATAGTCATTTCTGATACATTGACAGCACAGCGGTACGTTGACGACATCCTACGACCGGTTGTGTTACCGTTCCTTTTGCGACACCCTGGACTTATTTTTCAACACGATAATGCCCGACCGCATACGGCACGCGTTGCTATGAATTGTCTTCAAGCATTCCCTGTACTTCCTTGACCAGCTAGGTTGCCTGATCTCTCTCCCACAGAGGACATTTGGGACGCCATGGGAATATAATTGCAACCATCTCAAAATGTTGCCGATTTAGCCCAACAATTGGAGAAAACTTGGCGAGAAATTCTGCAGGGCACCATCCGGGAACTTTATCAGTCTGTGCCACGCTGGGTGACAACTTGTATCGAGGCCAGAGGTGGACCAACGCCTTATGGACTTCCTCCATTTGTAATGGTCGAACTCTACAGTAAATCATTCAATTGTTCGGAAATTTTAATCGTTTGTTTTTTTATGTATCTTCTTAACATCCACCAATTTTTATAGCAATCGGACAATTCCTTCCTGTTGAGTTGTTTTTTCTTGTTATAGAGTGTATATAAAAATGATGCTGGTATGCATGGCATTGAAAAACTGTAATAAAGTTTGAAGGATTACCATAAAATTTGGACACCCAAGTCTTTCATCATGGATGAGAAGGTTTTTAAGCTATCGATTTTCCTCTAACTTGCCACTTGGTGGCGCTGCAAACCTCAAATTCTATTCCGTTCAACCGCTTGCTATGAAAATACCGTTCTTGACGGAAATTGGTACATATGGATATTTGAACACAGATAATTAATTTTACGGTATCCATTTTGCTATAACTTGCCGTTAGATTGCGTTGCCGCGCATAAAATTCTACACCGTTCGACCGGTTGCCATAAAAAATTGTATACTTACACATTTGAGCATGGATAATATATTCTGACTATTCATTCAGCTGTTATTCGCCACTAGATGGCACTGCAGCGTATTGTTACTTTAACTTGCCATTAGATGGTGCTGTAGCGTACCAACTTCTTGACGTACAATTGATTTCTATGAAAATTGCACGGAGAATATTTTCGCCTTTTCCATTTTGTTCTAACTCGCCACTTCATTATGCTATAGCACATCATTACTTTAACTCGCCGCTAGATGGCGCTGCAGCGTATAGACTTTTTACTTTAACTCGCCACTAGATGGCGCTGCAGCGTAAAAGGCTGTTCAACTGACTGCTATGAAAACTGGTATTCACAGATATTTGAACACGGAGAATACTTTGGCGTTATCCATTTTGCTGTAACTTGCCACTAGATGTCACTTCAAACCATTAACTTCAGTACCGTTCAAATGATCGCCATGGAAATTCGTATGCATAGATATTTGAATGCGATGAATATTTTTGCCGCATCCGTTTTGCTATAACTCGCCCGTAGATGGCGCTGCGCCGCATCATCTTTTTCGCCGTCCAAACGATCGCCATGAAATTTGGCATGATTATTGTTAACGGATAATAAATATGCGATATCCATTTTGCTATATCTATTTATTATGGTAAATAGTAATTGCAAGCTGCAGTATAAAAAACCTATTCATCCCCGCGCAAAGAACGGGTACTTCAGCTAGTTATTATATAAAGAACAAAAGAGCATAATAATGGCTACTAATAGTGATTCAGCCGCGTAAAAATGAAAAATATTTAAGATAAGTGCTAAAATTCCCCCTTTTTGGAAGAGAAACCCGAAATTTCGTTTTATCTACTGGAGGCGCAGTTCGAAATAACTAACATTACTCAAGATGACGGGCGTAGCTTTAGGTTTCATATGGGAGGAATTCATTCGTAATAGAAAATTTGATTGACTCTAAATTTTACTACAAATATTTTGCAGTAAATTTCAGTTGCATCAGCACTTTTTAGTATTATGTATAATAAATTACTCATTGAATTTTAGAATTTACGAAATTATTATATTTTTAAATTAATGTAGAACTTCCAAAATTTATGTATTTTTTTATCGTATATCATTTTTAGCGATGGATGGCAATGTGAAGTTTTGCTATAATTAGCGATTGTGCATAGACTAAGGGGAGTGTGCATAGACCCTAAACCCCTCCCTTATATACGTCCGCGGTCTAGATCAAACAAAATTTAATTATCTGGTCGCGCAGTTACAGCCAAAATTACTTAAAAATATATAGACATAATACAAGGTGAATAGAGGGACAGACATGTAGCTGCAGAAACAAAAAGGGTTTAAATAGTTTTAAGGAAAGTGAAGAAAATACTATTAAAAAAAATCTGGAGTGACTCCACTCGACTTTCCGAACACTTACGATTAAGATCATTACCAAGTTTTTAAATAAATTTTAATCGATGAATAATTCAAATATATATACCAAAATGAAGCTCAATCGAATGTATCGTTTAAACGCTAGCGCACTTTCAAGAATTTCTTCCCATAGGCTATAATGTAAAAGGAATTTTTTGCGTAGCCCTGTAGAAAAACTATGTCCTATACACATCAAAATCGATACCGGTCTTACGATGGTTGTTTATAACATGTACACCCAATTTGAGCTCAATCGAATGTACCGTTTAAACGCTAGCGCACTTTCCAGAATTTTCCCCCATAGGCCATAATGTAAAAGAAATCTTTGTCGTAGCCCTGTAGAAAAAATATAAGTCTTATACACACCGAAATCAATACAGGTCTTGCGACGGTGGTTTATAACATATATACCTAATTTGAGCTCAATCTAATGTACCGTTTAAACGCTAGCGCACTTTTAAGAATTTTCCCCCATAGGCCATAATGTAAAAGAAATCTTTGTCGTAGCCCTGTAGAAAAACTATAAGTCCTATACACACCAAAATCAATACCGGTCTTGCGACGGTGGTTTATAACATATATACCCAATTTGAGCTCAATCGCATGCCCCGTTCAGGAGCTATCGTGTTCACTCACATACACACAAAAACACACAAACACACATACACACACACACACACACACACACACATACACACATACATACATACATCTCGTAAAAATAGCATAAATGAATTCAGAAGCCCTCTAAACGTGTAAATACACCAAAATCTCGAATTCGAATTTTTTCATGATTACAATACTTTCCTTACATGGTACATGTTCGAAAAGTAATAACTGAGAGGCATTTCACAATACGATATGAAACCTATCCATTCGTTATGGAATCAGTTGGCGGAAAATGAAACGGATAAAGAACGTCGTAGCTTGTCAAATTGCCGGAAATAATTGAAAATATTTTGGTTGTAAGCAACAAAAATTAGACAGCCTGTCAAATGTTTTTGGCAGATAATATTTATGAAATGAACATTTTAACAGAATTTTATTCTTCTTCTACAGATAATTCTGCAATGAAATTTCAAATCTAGAAAACCAGACTTTGGAATTGAGTATCCAACGACATTCTAGAAATAAATTTCGATAGCAGGGTTAAATCGTCGCAAAAGCCGTAGTCATTTAAGAAAACTATCATTTTAAGCTCGGTGGCAAGTGTTCTCCTAAGAAATGCTCCTAAATGTTACCCCAGGATTCAAAAGATCTCTAACAAAATATGAACTTATTTCAACATAAACAAAGTTCCGTTTTTTCCAATGAGAAAACTCGGGAGAAGAGTTAATCAATAACAAATTGGCACTACGAAGTTCAAATTATTAACGAAATATAGGGCAGTAATAATTTCTTAGCTTTTGTACCAAATCGAAAATTTTCTAAGGAAAATATATTAAAATAACAAGTTGTTTTATATAGGTGCATATAGCTGTACAAGTATGTTTCATATTTAACTACTAAATATAGCAATGCAGAAATAAAGAATTTTTGTGTACACGATAAACACTTAATTTCGTAAATAACAAAAAAGCCTGTACGTAAAACGTAAAGAATTGTGAAATACAACCTAAGCCCTAAAACTGACAATATATCTGAAAGCTATATATCTAGAAAATATAATTGTACAAGCTTTTAATGACTATATAAAAAAGGAAATCAAAATTTTAATGCATTAAAATTGCTTTTTCTAACTTTTCAGTTGCGTTTCAAAAGGTTCAAACCACTTCAGAACCCTTCAAAAAGTCCTCAACCGAAAGGACACTCCTCCCCCCCCCCCACTGACAAATGCTCATTCGTTAGGCATGCCATAACACAACACTCAAACACTCTGAAGAAAAAAAGAAATAGCATAAGTAAAAAAGTACTTAAGAGATTTTTAATTTATTCACATGGATAATTGTAAAATTTTAGCAAATTGATAAATTATTGTTTTATTACCAGGAGTTCATTTAGATGCTCACATTTCTCTCCATCGGGTCGCTTGCTGCATTCGTCCTAGAATTATGAATTAAGAAGAAATACTTAGAATTCGACTGGAAATTTTGAAAATTTGAATAAATTAGCTATCGTTTAAATAGCGAAATATAACTTACAACATAGTCTTCCTGCATGTCGGCTGTAACTTTCTTAAATAATTCTTCCTAAAAATGTAAAATATAGTAAAATCTCATTACAGAAATGTTCACTTTTACGAATATATCAAATGAATTAATGAAATATTTCGATTGAAAGAAAATCATTTAATGCTAATTCAGTCTTAATGAAATTTCACTTTTTAAAATTTTCCTTATAAATGGACAAACTATTTCCACAAAAAAACCTCCCACATAACGCCAATTCAATCCGAACCGAAATTTGACTTGCTCGAATATTTCAGATAAATGAACAAAATATTTTTATTAAACGAAAACCATTTAATACTAATTCAGTCAGAATGAAATTTCAATTGATCGAATATTTCAGAAGAAAGAATAAAATACTTTTATTAAACGAAAATCACATCGCGCGCGTGTAACGTTGCCAGGCGTCCGGATAAAGCCGGACATAGTTAGGCTTTTTGATTGCGTGTCCGGCCAAACTTAACGGTCTCCGCCTTTTGTTAGGCTTTTTACTGGTGACTTCTACTAGTGACTTCTACTTTTGTTAGGCTTTCTACTGGTGACTTCTTCAAGGTAGACAATTTCTCGTCTACCTTGTTATTACCACATTAGGGATATTTTGATTTCCCGCCAAATAATGAAACTATCGCAAAGCTGGGCTCATTTTCCGAAAGATTTTTTCTCACCGTATTTGGCGATTTATCGCGAAAGTTGCCAATGTTGGCGACTTTTTGGGGAACTTTTGAGGAACTTCGTTGACAACCAACCCTGGCTGTCATCGAATTCATTTTGTTTTTACAATTTCTGTTTGTCTAAGTAAATCCTAGACCATCCCCATCAAATCCAAAATCTTCCTAATATCAAGAAACCACGAGTGATCTCCCAAGACATCATTTTTTGTAAAATTTAAGCAGTCAAGAATATGAGAGGTAGGTCTTGAGTCCAGCTGAAAACTGAGTGCCCAGATTGTGGCCACTAACAAAGCGTGAGAGAGCTGTCTGCACTGAAAAAAAAATATGTCATTGACATCTAGAAAATAATAGGTGGAACTAGAATGTACGAGTCTACGTACTTTCTATAAATACTCAACATCATAGAGCGAGACCTATCAGAATCCACTTAGATCTCTTCTCTATGTTTGTATCTCGAGGAAAATATCTGAATCACTGGGTACGCTAGCAGGTAGATTCAATAACGGTAATTCTAGTGCTCCGAAAATCGAACGACAATTTCTCGTTACACAAGCTAGTCATTCTGCTGTGGTTGGCCAGAATACTACGGACTAGAAATACTTGACCATTTCGTCTATACCAGTTGCGTGTATTACCTACACTCATAATTCTGGGATCGATTCTTCTAATTTGGGACACAGAGAACAGCCATCTCTTCGTTCTAGATGAGAGAAATATTTTTCCCCGTGTGCTGTTACCTCTGAACTTGAACTGAAGAGTCTTTCTATGACCTCTAGAAAGAAGCACGAGTGTTGGTGTAAATTTTCCAAAGTTTATTAATTTTCATTTTTAAAAAAAAATTGAGGCGGTTTCCTTATTACTTAGAGTTTTGTTACCATGCACCCTGTTAACCCTTTAACGCGCAGTGTTGCCGCTCTGGCAACACCAAACTCTGACGTTTTGACTGTTGCCTGTCACGAAGAATAGATTTGATTACTATAAAAATAGTTGCGGGTGACATAGCTCCACGAGAATCCTTTACTTTTTAGAACGCCATTACCCCGTAAAAAAATTGTCACGATTATTTTTAACAGCACTGACATCTGCTGAAGAATGGAAGAATGAGAGAACAGCTGGATAGATTGCCCAATGCTGAAAAAAGGGCAACCGTTGCCATCGCTCAGCCAGCTGTCGTCAAAAAAGGGTCTCTAGATCTGCCGTACGCGATGAACGTTTCGATCGTCCGCCATCTTGGTGGTAGTTAAGTCGAGCGATGGCAACGGCTGCCCTTTTTTCAGTATTGGGAAAGTGTTGCGCCTCAAAGGGTTAATAGACACTGACCCGGTCAAGGGATCAGCTAGTTCATTGACAGTAACCCGACGTGGAACGAGACCTCTTGGTGGTGGATTACATGCCTCGTAATCCGAAGGACAAGATTCAAGAAATCGAATTTCACCCTGTCTTCTACATTTGTCCAATCAGAAAGAATTAGAATCGAATAAAATGAATCTTTTCTAATAACGAACAAATTACTTCCCAGAATCTGTTTTTCCCCAGTAAAACAATTATTTTACTAAATAAAACGAAAAGTACTTACTTTTTCATCTTCTGGCATGGGGCACATCATTTTGTTCATTTCTTTCGTGGTCTTGTCGGTGAATTGGTCATATCCGTGTTTAGAAAGTGATTGCCAAAAAACTTCCAGAATTCCTGTCTATGAAAGAGAAATGCGATTTTTTAAAAGAATTATCCAATCTTCTGAAGACATTAAAAAGAAAAAAAAAGAGTTCTAAACAGTTTGAAAACTGAAAAATTATTTTAAAAAAACATTCAAGTTTTGTTAGGAATTTTCTCTCCCAACCCCATGCCTGCCTATTATAATACTACACACATTCTCTTTTTGCACGGTGCATACGTTCCGAGCAATACCATGCAAAAGAAAAGTATTAAAAGGTACACTTAAATGAAGAATAATGTGAACAGATTTCGTTGTATAAACCCTCCTGTATACCAATCTACGCATGCTCAGCAGTAAATATATGCAACACATCTAAAAAATCGCAAAAAATAATAGTATTACCGTTACGCATTAGTTAAATAAATTATACATAAAAAAATGTTTTTATCATTTTTATTCTACCGTGCTATTTTGGAACCGTGTATTAGAAGACCGTATTAAAAGGAAATGCACTGTATACCCATACTATTTTCCTTCCTAATAAAATTTTAAAGTACTATTAGAACTGAAATATGCAATTTCGCAATATGACATTATGCTTTATAACTTTGACTTTTTAAAATTTTTTATAATTCTTAATGTCATTATGAAATATGATATTTTAGAAGGAATATGAAATATTTTGTTTCTGAGATTGTAATATGGACATTAAAGTAACGATCTTGCAAAATATTATTGCGATTTATGAAGCATGGCATATGTTTTTGTAATTATTACATGTTATTATGAAATATGACCTTTTTGTAAGTAATATGACAGATTTTGTTTCTGGGATTGTTATATTTACTTAAAATTAACGATATTATTACAATTTTTTATCTCTAGTTTAAAGACCCACAAAAACACAATTTCGATATTCGAAAATTTAAGAAATAAAAATTATAAATTGAAATAATTTTAAACTTTTTAATTCGTACTATGAATCGGGTAGTTAAATTCACTATATTACATATAATTAATTAATACTGCAATAAAGGATTTACATTCTTTCTCACGTGTTTTAAATTTGCGCTCATAAATAACATAATAGATGTCAGGAAATCATACACGAATAAGAATCATTAGAAACTATTAAATTTCAAATGAGTTTTTTTAAAGCGCAAAAAAGTTTAGAAATAGCTATTCTCTCAGGAGTTCAGCAAACGCCAAAATATTGTGCGCTCGAATTCTGAAAATTTCACTTTTCATTTTCCTTTTGTTTCACATATACTATATATACCGGGTATAGTAAAATAAACTGATGACTCTTTTTTTCTTTCTTTTTTTTTTCGGCAAATGTTTGTGACAGATATGACATTTTTTTCAGGTATACGCACAAAAAGTTGTACTCGTTGAAAAGTTACCGATAGATGGCACAGACATGCATAAAATGAAGCGAGAATTTCCAACCCCAAAAAACTGATCTCTCTCTAATACTATTTACGTAAATAGCAATTTGATTTTTATTATTTGTTCATTTTTTTAAGCACACAGCATTTTTTAAAGCTAATAAGGATGTGTAAAAAGTTCACGAAAACTTTGAGAATTCATTGAAAAATAGAACAAATAACGATAAAATTTTACAATTTTCATAAATAGGATTACAGGAAGATAGGACCTTTTCTATCGTAATTTTTATGCGTATTACATATGTTAGTGCCATTAGGGATGGACGCGAGACGTGCGAGACGAGAATCGGGGCTGTCTCGTCTCGTCTCGCAGTGGTAAACCTCTGTCTCGTCTCGCGCGAGACGCGAGACGTCTCGCGAGTTTCGCAAAATTAAGGACTGCGATTTCGTTACCATTTTTTACTAACTTATTATTGGGATTTTATTGAAAATTAATATTAATAATAACAATTACTTACATATAGCCACATTAGTAGATATATTAATAACTATATCAGCATATATCGGCATTTGAAATAAAAGAAATTCAGCTTTAATCCGTATATATATAATGTCCCACCGAAATAGTATTTATTTTTATTTATTTACTAGCTGCATGCCCGTTCTTCGCATTGTAGTAAACGAAAATTTTCCTAACATGTGTAATTTCAATTAATTCCAGTGATGTGGAATCTAAAATAAAAGCAAAATTATTTGACTCTTGATGTAAAGTTTGCGTCATGAGTATTAACCTGGCATCATTGCAATATAATGACTCAAAAACTACGTCAGTGTCATTCGCGATCAGAAAAGTGAAAAGCATGGCGGTTTGCAGAGAACTCCCGACATTCAAAATGTGTTATTTCTACATCATACTCTTCAAGTTGTAGCATTAAATACCTCAGACACTACATAAAATGGACAACCGTTTGTTTTAAAATAGCTGCGCACCCGCTCTTCATACGGGAAGAAGCGAATATTTTACTAAAATCAGATCTGCAAAACAGATTTTTTTTTTTTTAAGTTAAGTAATTTCCTCTGTTGAAATTACTGCGGGATATATTAACGCAAATTAGAATTACTTATCGTTCAGTTGGTGATAAGATATCCCTTGAAAAAGGATAAACAGAACACTTTTAATTTCATGAAATATTTATTAATGTGGTATATTGTGATTTATTCATATTATCCTTACAAATCCACTAATACTACCTATTACGCATATTAATACTATCTATTTTCGCTTCTTCCTTTTAAAGGCTCGATTTCAAGAAACATTATTTGGCACAAATAGGTCCTTTTTATTTTATGGCGATTCTTTGCAATTTAAGCATTAGCATAAGGAATAATCATTTCACATAATGGTTGCTATTAAGAAAGCTCTCCATATATATTTAATTTATGCATAGTTTTGTAAGATTGGGGCATTTAGCACCACAAAACATTTCATCCACCGTGGTCCACGGTGGATGAAATGTTTTGTGGTGGATGAAATATTTGTCACCACGGTCCGTGGTGACATATATTCAAAGCGGTGCCAATTTAAATAACCATATATCCACTATAGCGGTATTTTATAAATCCTCCATGGTTCTGTTTCCTGAAAACATCAAACTTTGTAATCTCGAGGAGCTATTTAGAATCGCTATAATTGTGTCAGGACGTTAGAGTTGCAGAGTTTACAAATTTCAAGCATTTCTTAAAATTTATGACGTCACTGTTTAACTTCCGTATAAGATACCCCGGTTCGTTGAGCAAGTTAATTTGGATATTTTGACCAGTATTATCATTAAGATAGCGGTTTACAGATAAATAATTTTGAAAACTGGTGTGATTATTAGTAGCATAAAATTTTAATCTTATTTTTTTTAAATCGTACAGAACAATTTTAACAAACCTCTAATTGAAATATGCGCTTCTTTCAACATCCACCCACGAAGTAAAGCAAAAGCAGATGACGTGTTAAATTTATACCACTAAGTTTATATTTAGGTATGAAACACCGTAGCCATAAAATTCCACTTACCGCTGAAAAATCCTTTAAAATATATAAAACGTTCACAGATGTTAATAGCAGGGCCGTTGCGCTATGGGCGCTATGGACGGCTCAGCTCCCCCCCCCCCCCTAGAAAAATCTGAGCCACCTCACCCAGGCCAAAGAGCACAGTCATCGAGGAACATTTTTTGAAAAAAATTATAAAGAGATGCAAATTTCTTAATTTTTGTTTCTGTACCTGAAAGCAAACATTTTATGTTTTATGTTCTTTAAAGAGTATTGGAAAATCAATTATTTATTTTCCTTAGAGATAAGAAAAATCGTATTGCCTGAAGAGGAAATTACAAACTTCGCAACAAGGCCGTAGCGCTGGGGCGCTATGGACGGATCAGACCCCCTGGAAAGATCTGAGCCCCCTCCCCCCCATAGAACGCAGGCATCGAGGAACGATTTTTAAAGAAAATGTTCCTCGATAAGTGTTAAAAAATATACATCTTTCTTAAAAGAGATGTAATTTTAAAAAATTTTTGTTCCTGTTTGTAAAAGCAAACATTTCATGATCTTTAAGGGTACAAGGGACGTTAAATATTCAAAACTTTCAATTTTAAATTTTACTTGTAATCGTATGTATAGTTGTTTCACACAAAATCATAGTTGTCTAACATAATAGTTTGCATCTATATTGAAACTAAAAATAATAATAATAATAATAATAATTTTTAAAATGAAAATTGATATTTTAAAAAAAAAATACGACTTCTATTTTTTTATTTAAAATATCCTATGCGCATTCAAAATTAATAAAAAGCGACATATTTTTTTTTTAATATACACTTGCAATATATGTATGAACATATCTGTGCATTCATTTTTATGTGTGACAAAGGCAGGCGCGTAGCCTGGAATTTTTTTTTTTTTTTTGGGAGGGGGGATATGAACTTATATGTGTATAAATAGACGGAATTTCATCACTAATCCAAAAATTTCGGGGGGGGGATATATCCGGATATCCCCCCCCGGCTACGCCCCTGGACAAAGGTAAGCTTTATATAAAAAATAAATTCATGTGAGATGAAGCTTTTTTTTTTGTTTGCTTCAAATTCCATCCTATTGTTACATTTAAATTCCTATATCTCTTTTAAATAACCTTTGTTTGAAAATTTCATGTACAATTATGTTCATACATGCATTACAAGTTTACTATAAAAAAATTACAGCTTTTTATTAAATTGGAATGCACATGAGATATTTTGAAAAAAATATTTATGGCCCATTTTTTCTTAAAGATATTACCATAATTTTAAAAAAAGATTTAATTTTTTATTTTTAGTATTAATGTAAATGCAAACCTTTGTTTAAACAACTGTACGTATACTTTGAGACTAAAAATTAAGAAATGATAGTTTTCAATTTTAAAGTCCCTTTATCCCCTTAAAAAGTTTTAGAAAAGCAATTATTTCTTTTCTTTTATGATCAGAAAAATCGTATTTCCTGAAAAGGAAATTGCAAACAGCAAGCTCTTGAAACATCGTAAATTTTCTTCATTGATCTCTTTATTGGGGCGAATGCAGTTTTGAAATTTTTTCGGAAGCAGCCACTGTCCCGTTTCTACAATTAACGATCACCCCATGCGTCGCCCCTCTATCAGTAAAAAGGAAGCGTGAAGAAAACTTACGGTTTTCTGGAATGTATGGAGAAAACGTGCTAGCAATTAAGTTTCATCCTTTAAAAATGAACGACTATACAATACTAATCGCTTTACATGTGTATTACTGCAAAGCCCATCAGTCTTTCGAACTTTACCACAAGGGGTGGTGATATTGTTCTATGTAAAATGCCGCTTTTAGAGGTATATACCAAGACAGGAGATTTTCGCCGATACTCTTTCACACACACGAGTTTTCCAGGAAATGGATAATGACATCTGCCCAGAACCGAATCAGCAACAACGTCTTTATCCATTCTTTTACTGAAAGTCTTTTTCTCCCTACGGTTGAGTGAAGATGACAGAGATAATGGGCATTGGAAAGTTAGTCAGAATGGAAATTTTCTACTGTCTCTTTTTAAATGGTGTTTCAGTTTTTGAAGCTGCAGAATAGCAATACTAACTGTCAAATTATATGATTTATAAAATATTTTGAAATTCCTCCCCCCCTTAATTTTTTTGACACGATAAGAAGTATAAAGCTAATTTTGATGTGGGGTCCCTATGAATCCGGGGCGCTGGTGCCTTGCATCCACAGCACAACCCTTGTGGACGGTAGAGATGAGACGGGCTCAGCCCGAGACCGAAAGCCCGAGCCCGAGCCCGGGCCCGATTCGGGCTGGGGCTCTGTAATTCACGATTGCGTTCGGGCTCGGGCTCCAACTTTAATAATATTGCTCGGGCTCGGGCGGGCTCGGGCTTCAAAAAATGAGCCCGAACTCATCTCTAGTGGACGGCCCTGTAGCACGTTTTCTTGTCACCTGGCTAATTAACTAAACAAGCATACGCAACGCAGAGTCAAAACCAGGGTCGGACTGGCCAGGGGGTCCGACTGCCTGCAGACTGCCCACCCTTTGTCGGGGCCCCACACTCACACAGAAAAAAGAAAGAAAACAGATTTTCGAAGACAATAAATGAAAAACTGAAATTCGGTTTTTTAAAGTAAAAAGACGTCGAATGTTGTTAAGTCTATGGTTTTTCAAAAACTAATCCCTCTTTCACTGATTGCACTTCATAAAAATTGTTATTTCAGGATTGTTTCTTTCATTACATCTATGAAATTGTCTGAGGAAAGATATTGTTTATGAAACTTGGTTAAGAAATGAGGCGCACACTTCAACACTTCTTCCAAAGTAGGGATGGACGCGAGACGTGCGAGACGAGAATCGGGGCTGTCTCGTCTCGTCTCGCAGTGGTAAACCTCTGTCTCGTCTCGCGTCTAGTCTCGTCTCGCAAACACTGTGTCTCGTCTCGCGTCTCGCAAAGAAATTGCTGTCTCGTCTCGCGCGAGACGCGAGACGTCTCGCGAGTCTCGCAAAATTAAGGACTGCGATTTCGTTACCATTTTATACTAACTTATTATTGGGATTTTATTGAAAATTAATATTAATAATAACAATTACTTACATATAGCCACATTAGTAGATATATTAATAACTATATCAGCATATAGCGGCATGTGAAGTAAAAGAAATTCAGATTTAACCCGTATATATAATGTCACACCGAAAATATAGTATTTATTTTTATTTATTTACTAGCTGCGTGCCCGTTCTTCGCACTGTAGTGAACGAAAATTTTCCTAACATGAGTAATTTCAATTAATTCCAGTGATGCGGAATCTAAAATAAAAGCAAAATTATTTGACTCTTGATGTAAAGTTTGCGTCATGAGTATTAACCTGGCATCATTGCAATATAATGACTCAAAATTTAAGTCACCTTAACGGTTTCCCCGGAATTTTCCGAATCCGTAGACACCTTCGCCGAAAGATAAATTGCCACGGTTTCGAAGGAGATAGCAGAGCAAGCTTTTGACAGCGGCGGCAGCGGTCGTTATATTTTTTAGAATAGAGAGATAAAACTTACAAAAAAAGACTCAGACGTTCGCTCACGAATTTTGACCTAATGTTGATGGATTTTAGAGGAGCCTTAGTAGAGTAAAATGCCAGAGAATTAGCTGCCAACCTTCGTGCCAACTCATTTGTTATTTTCGAGAAAATGCAAATTAAATATTTTTACAAAGAATTTTTTAAATTTAATTTTTTTATAAATAAAAATTTGTTGAAAATTATAAAAATTTTGGGCCCTTGAACAGGGTGGGCCCAGGGCAAATGCCCCGGTAGCTCTACCGATAAACAGGCCTGCAAGTTATCACTGTTTTTATGTGCTTAAAATCTTAGCCACACCAGATTGTGAAACTTAAATGGCTAAATGCTGTGTCGTAGTGTTAGTTCTATTCTGCGTCGGGTAAGCACGCAGTGGCGGACTTCTATTTTAAAAAGCCCGAATGCCGTACCCAGGAAAAAATTGCGGGGTGGTGTCCAAAAATGGGTCCAAAAATTTCGGAAGGAGACCAAAGGTGAAAAGCCTAAATTTTTCACAAATACTCTTCATCATTATTGTTTTGCTAACAAAATTTTATATTTCGGGGGAGGGGGGACCGGACCCCAAGGCCCCCACTTACCGCTTAAAAATCCTTTAAAATATATAAAACGTACGCAGATGTTAATAGCAGCGCCGTTGCGCTGTGGGCGCTATGGACGGTTCAGCTCCCCCCCCCCCCCCCAGAAAAATCTGAGCCACCTCCCCCAGGCCAAAAAGCACAGTCATCGAGGAACATTTTTTGAAAAAAATTATAAAGAGATGCAAATTTCTTAATTTTTGTTTCTGTACGTAAAAGCAAACATTTTATGTTTTATGTTCTTTAAAGAGTATTGGAAAATCAATTATTTCTTTTCCTTAGAGATAAGAAAAATCGTATTGCCTGAAGAGGAAATTACAAACTTCGCAACAGGGCCGTGGCGCTGGGGGCGCTATGGACGGATCAGACCCCCTGGAAAGATCTGAGCCCCCTCCCCCCCAAAGAACGCAGGCATCGAGGAACGTTTTTTGAAGAAAATGTTCCTCGATAATGGTGTTAAAAAATATACATCTTTCTTAAAAGAGATGTAATTTTTAAAAATTTTTGTTCCTGTTCGTAGAAGCAAACATTTCATGATCTTTAAGGGGACAAGGGACGTTAAATATTCAAAACTTTGTATTTTGAATTTTACTTGTAATCATATGTATAGTTGTTTCACACAAAATCATAGTTGTCTAACATAATAGTTTGCATCTATATTGAAACTAAAAATTTAAAAAATAATAATTTTTAAAATGAAAATTGATATTTTTCAGAAAAAAATACGTCTTCTATTTATTTTATTTAAAATATCCCATGCGCATTCCAAATTAATAAAAAGCGACATATTTTTTTTAATATACTCTTGCAATATATGTATGAACATATCTGTGCATTCATTTTTATGTGTGACAAAGGTAAGCTTTATATAAAAAATAAATTCATGTGAGATGAAGCTTTTTTTTTTTTGTTGTTGTTGTTTCAAATTCCATCCTATTGTTACATTTAAATTCCTATATCGCTATTAAATAACCTTTGTTTGAAAATTTAATGCACAATTATGTTCATACATGCATTACAAGTGTACTATAAAAAAATTACGGCTTTTTATTAAATTGGAATGCGCATGAGATATTTTGAAAAAAATATTTATGGCCCATTTTTTTCTTAAAGATATTACCATAATTTTTAAAAGGATTTAATTTTTTATTTTTAGTATTAATGTAAATGTAAACCTTTGTTTTAAACAACTGTACGTATACTTTGAGACTAAAAATTAAGAAATGATAGTTTTCAATTTTAAAGTCCCTTTGTCCCCTTAAAAAGTTTTAGAAAAGCAATTATTTCTTTTCTTTTAAGATAAGAAAAATCGTACTAGGAAATAGCAAACAGCAAGCTCTTGAAACATCGTAAATTTTCTTCATTGATCTCTTTATTGGGGCGAATGCAGCGAAAACATCTTGTTAAAAAAGGGTGTGTGGGTGGTCCTAATTTTCTCAGAAGCAGCTACTGTCCCGTTTCTACAATTAACAATCACCCCATGTGTCGCCCCTCTACTTGCTCCAACAAAAACCTGTAAGCAATGGAGTGAGAAAACTTCCGGCCTTTTCAAAAGACGAAAGCGTTTTGTAATTGATTACTTCGGCACTGTGTATTTTTCTTACATAAATCAATGATGGACAAACATTTTTGGGTTGAAAGCAATATGATTAAACACTAATATTTAATTAATTTAATTTGTAATTAATCTTTTTTCTTTTAGTTGTAGTTTGTTTTAATATATTAATATACATTTCTTAAATTTGAGGCGGGATGGATAAAACTTTCAGACAGGCAGGGGCTGACCCATGGGCCGTAGTTTGCCCACCCCCTGTTTTTAAGCAATCTTTTTTTCTAGGTTTGAGACTTTTTTCGACACTGCAATGCCTTTGTTGAGTTCGAACGCCCTCTCTACATTTTTGCGACCTTATGCGAAGTGAAGCTGAAATTCCTTCCGGAATGTAGGAAAAAACGCGGAGAAAAAGATCTCCCCCCCTTTCCCTCCATTTTTATTTAAATATTGTACATAATATATACATACATATACATACATACATGCATATATAAGGTGTGTGTGTGTATTACGATGTTTGAACATACGTGAATTATTGTTTCAAATATTATAAAATACAAGCAACTTTTCTATATTTTGAGAATCCACAATTCTGATCTATTATTATAATCACTGAAATTAACCGCATTAAGTACATAGGTATTCCCTTTTTGTGTTCGAAACGATAAGTTAACTATGTGAAGGTCAGCAAGTTCGTGGAGTGGAGATCTAAGAATTGTAGCAGGGGGGAGGGAATTTTCTTTGTTGAAAGACGAAAACGTCCGCTAATATACTCATTCAGGTCGAAATGAAGAAAAAAATAGGGTTTTCTTATGCCTTCTAGAATTTAAAGATGTCACTTAAAAGATTTTGTCTTCTGCATGAAACGTGCACTTTTTATTGAAAATAATTAAATAAAGACGTAGTTACTTATGCAATTAATTTAATAAATTGATCGTTTCATTTTATTATTTGTTCAATTCATTTGTGTTAGGACAAGGACCACAACACAGGGAGTAGAGGGATGACTTGGTTTTATAAATATTTTTTCTGTTTTTTGTTTTAACGTTAATAAAAGGCATTTTTTACAAAGTGGTTTTTGAGAATCCACTTTTGAGAAGACTTCCAAATTTGCACCACTGCAAACTTCAAATGATAAGAGAATACTAAAAGTATTGAGTTTTAAGCAGTGGCGTAGCCAGAAATTTTTCATGGAGGGTGGGGGGGTTACGACTACTGCAACTCACATATATATGTATGTATACGTGTGTGTGATAAGGGAGTGAAGATTATACATTTTGTATGGTGAAAAATTCCTCATGGGAGGGGGGGGGTTGTTAACCCCCCGGGGTTACGCCACTGAGACACACCTACACGATGGGTATCTGCCTAGGAGAGGGCGCCTTAAGCGGAATACTTTTTAAAGGGTGCAGGCTCGTATTCATCTGGAGAAAGCCAACTAAAATTCTAGACCTTTAGATAGATAGCGGGGCAGTGAGCCACAACCCTCAACCTTCATATACCATATTCACTATCTTATCCTTTCGGCCACGGTTGGCCCCGAATTAGAGTACACTATAGTATTTATTTGAACCTACTTACTGAAAAGTTAAGAATCAATCATTCATGCTGTTTTTTATTTTAATTTATATGGGGTGAGGAAATCAAAAGAAAACCCTGATAATTCATTGCATTGGTTTATTTTTTTTAATTTTGAATTAAGTTATCTCAATAAATGTTTTAGTAAATTTCTACTTCTTATTTATTTAATATTCCGTTATTTGCTAAGAAATAATGATTATTTAAGTAAATAGCATTAAAAAATATTTCTTAGTTTGAAATGTTTATTTCAATTTACACTCTGTCCATTGTAAGAAAAATAAAAATGTAATTTCTCTCTCTCTCTCTCTCTCTCTTAACTAATAAAGAATCAAATAAAGGACTACTTTTTCTTATTATTTAAAACAACAAGAACTTTGCCAACTAAAAAATAAATAAATAAATAAAATAAAATTGGCTAAATAGAACGAATAAAAGTATACTATAATATTTATTTGAACCTTTATATGAAATCATAGAAAATTAATATGAATTCAAGAAAGAAATCTTACAATATGAAAAATAATTCTCTAATAAAATTCTAATTCTTATAAGGTTCGAATGAATATTCAAAAGCTATTAAAATTTATAAACATGAATTTGATTTAATTGAACCCCCAACCCCCCCCCCCTTTGCATACACCACTGTATATTTATATATATATAAACTTTTTCTGCATAAACACAAGGTTGTAAGCAGAAAAAAAATAGGGGAAGGGGTGGAGATGTGGAGATATGTAGCGCAAAATATTTTCGCCTATAACTTATTTTTAGAGTCCACGCAAATAAAAAACTACTAATCCATTGACAAAGATTTCGGGCGTGGAGGGGATCACGGCTTTGTAGATATACATATATTTTATAATGAATAAAACATACCCCCCCTCAGTGTCAGTATGCTGTACTATAGCTGCAATAAAATTGCTATAGGCTGAAGGTCCCAGGTTCAAACCTACCACGCAGCTGTCGATTTAACGGCATGGAGTTTTAGTCGACTTTTTCCAGATGTAACGTAAATACGCGTTAGTCTTTTGAAATGTCCTCAGACCAAGGTAACCCCCCTCCCCCCAAACCAATAAACAGATAATCCCTCGTCTAGGCTTGCCACAGCACAAAACTTAAAATTACTATTTAATCCTGAGTATTCTGAATACTTCTGAAGCTATGATTTTTCAAGATATTAACAGCAAAAATTTCTTATTTTATAACCAATAGCGATTTTTTGAAAATTTCCAAAATATGAACCTCAAAGTTTGCATAAATAAAAAGTGGAAATGATAGTGACAGTAAAATACCTTGCGTGACTTTTTTTTTCCTTTTTTAGTTCTTGAAATAATTATAACATTACTGATTTTTAAATACGCATTCATAGTTTAAAACAAGTCACAATGAGCGGAATAGCAAAAAGAGGCTGCGGGGCCTGGTCCACCCCGGGTGCCAAGCTGAAAACAAATGCATCGGTAATGGCCGAACACCGAAAATTAGAAAGAATGGGGCAGCAGATTGCCGGACATATGCGCTGCACACAAAGCTATAGTACTTACCATATCCATGACTCAAATTACCGTGTTTACGAAACCCATACAGCCCTGTAGGAGTTTATGGGTAGTCGAATTTTTCTCACTGTATTGAATGCAACTATCTCTTTGTTGGGTTTGGGTGGTCCAATCTTCGCTGAAGTGAATTTAAAAGCCCCTTCTTTTCCGCTGGACAGCTATATGGCCTAGAGGCTGGGCAGCAGGGAAGAAACAGAATGAACTGTTCAAGGGATACGAAATCTGATTCCTTCTTATCAAGTTTGCACCTCGCAACGTATTGCTTCACTTTTGCGCTTATTTAGTTTTTCCGAGAAGAATTTCCAGGCGGTCGGGCTCCCCCTCCCCCGAGAAACAAGCGCCGAACGAAGATTTTAAAAGGCAAATTTGGTTTGCGTGCTTTGAAATTTTTTGTAAAGTATTTTTTACAATACATAAAATAACGATAAATATTGGTAAACAAGTTGAAAAGCGCGGGGCCCTTACGAACGCGGGGCCTAAAGCGTACGCCTATTACGCTTTATGGGAAATCCGCAACTATTTACATGTGCGTTACTGCAAAGCCCATCAGTCTTTCGAACTTTACCACAATGGTGGTGATATTTTTCTGTGTAAAATGCCGCTCTATACATATGTATATATAATATAATATCCATATTCGTAACTTGTGGAACGGAAGGGTGGAAGGGGGGGGGGTGTAGGCAACCAGAACGCTCTTTTCACACATCCCTCTTCTCTAAAAAAAAATAAATATCGATAAAATTCTTGATGTAAAATACAGCCCCCGCGAATACCTAAAAATAAATTTATTTTCATTCTGAAATTAGTTCTCTAAAAAGGATCGATGACAACTCTCTCTCTCTCAAAAAAAAAAAAAAAAAAAAAAAAATCCGTATCTTGCGTTGAAATATAAAAAATACAAATCCTATGTTTAGGCAGAGCTTTGTGGTAATTAAGAACTTATTTGTTTGAATTTACTGTAAATGACATTATTTCCCGGTACACCTAATAGCAATATTACGAATAAAGCGGATATAGTACGTCTTTATTAAATCTCTACTATTTACTTTAACGTCAATTTCAAGTCTCTAAAATATGTGTAATTTTTATATTAATGAAAACAAGATTATATTAACGATAATTATAATTATTTGCCTAATATTTCCAATAACATTATCGTGTGTGCATTTTTAGATTTCATTATAGTATCTCAGTTGGTTAATAGACGTCTTATTTTTTGTTTATATTTTAAATTACTGAACAGTTAATTTGTTGACGACTATCCGTTTGTACTTTTCCACAATAATTTTTAGCGATAGTACTACAGTCGTTATGGTGGCCCTGTTTACAGAAAAATTAAACCATAATCCCCCTAATGTTTATCCAGTGTGGATTTTTAAAAAAAATG
This sequence comes from Cheiracanthium punctorium, assembly GCA_038373885.1. NCBI lineage: Eukaryota > Metazoa > Arthropoda > Arachnida > Araneae > Cheiracanthiidae > Cheiracanthium > Cheiracanthium punctorium. Next base: position 118,264 of record JAWZYV010013248.1, on the reverse strand, counting down.
AAAAGACATCTAACAGGCGAAGATAATTTTAGAATAGGAACCCAACTGCAAGATAAAATGATGGGGAGGAAAAAAAATTATAAAAGTTTTGCAAGCCGAAGGAAGGGAAAACATGATAATATAAACGAAAAGAGAAATAGTTTTTAAAAAAATTGCTTGCATTTCTTTCCGTCCGATATTAATATATAAGAATAAAAAATGTCATTTTAATCTCTTTAAAATAGGCCAACGATAGGGATTTAACCGCCCCTAGAAAGTTGTCACCAGGGTGCCCCCCCCCCCTACGCACGCCGCAACGTGCGGGAAAGTTTGAGGATAATATCGGTGTGCGGAAAAAACGCGAACGGAAAAAACGCGAACGGTAAAAACGCCCACGGAAAAAAACGCCAACCGGAAAAAACGCGAACGGTAAAAACGCGAACGGAAAAAACGCCAAACGGAAAAAACGCGAACGGTAAAAACGCCAACATGATTCATTTAACATATGAACTATAGGCGTATCGTCGGTTGGGGGGGGGCACAGGGGGTCACGTGTCCCCCTGTGCCCCCCTCGAACAATTTCGCCAATTTTTAAAAAAATAAACATGTTTGAAATTTTAAAGAAACTTTTCTTTTCTGCTCTAAAATTTTGATATGTGACCCCCTCAAATGTTTTCTGTGCACCCCCAAAATTTCAGTAGGTCTGGAGCAGTGATGAGCCTTCCTTAGGAAGCTATTGTTAATAGGTTTTCCTAAGAGTACAATACATTCGAACCATAGGCGTAGGGTCGAAGAGGGGGGGCACAGGGGGGGCTGTATCCCCCTTTCCTCCCACTTCGTCTAAAAATTTTTAAACGGACGTTTGTTTTAAAATTTAAAAGAAATTTCCTTTTCTGCTCTTAAATTCGACATGTGACCCCCTCAAATCTTCATGTGACCCTCCAAATTTTCAGTTGGTCTGGGAGCGGTGATAATCCTTGTCTAAAAAAGCTATTGTTATAAAATTTTCTAAGCATATTGTACATATGAACTATCGCAATCGGGAGAGGGGGTTACAGGGGGGGGGTGTCCCCTCTGTCCCCAAATCTTTTTATTTTAAACATTTGTTTGAAGGGTCGTTTTAACCGTTCCACTTAAAAATGCAAAAAGAAACTCCAGTCTGTGACTTGAGAGAATATTTGTTTTTCTTAAAAAAAAAAAAAAAAAAAAAAAAAAAACTTTTCATTGTCAGACTAGCTTAATTTGAACAAGGTTATTTTTTAAGCGATTCGTTTAAACAATTTTTCTCATTCCCAATAGGTTGTGGTTTTAAATTCTTTCTAAATACTAGGTTTTCTTTAAAATATTTTATTTATTTATTTTTATTTTTAATGCAATGCAAAGTATTTTATTCGTTGAGCGAAAGTGAATAGTATTTTCCCTTTTCTTAATAATACTCTCACAGTTTTACATCAAGTTATATTAATTGTAATAATAGATTTATTGCATCTTTTTTTTCTTGCTGTATTTTATTCATATATGAATAGTTCAATATTTGATAAGTTATCCTTCTAAATATTTATACTTTATCAGTCTTGCGTATTTCAGCAAGTTTTTTTTCAGTCTTATCTTAAAAGTTTAATAAGCTGTAAGTTTTATAAACGTAAGAGAGCTTTATAAGATATAAATTTATCTAATAAAAATTTTTTAAAAATTTAATCAAGTACCTTTCACATTGTAGAATAAATAATTTTTACTAATTTCATCACAATTAGTAAAAGACTAATGTATAGGTATAGGGTTCTGGCTTACCGCGCGGCCACTTTCTCCATCTGTAATGTGAATTCGGGTTTGGACCCCTCAAAAAGTCCTCCACCCAAGGCATGTCTAAATTAAGCAGTCAATCCTTGTGTAGAAGGGGCCGTGGTAGCCCAGTGGTTAACGCGTTGGACTCGTAACCGGAAGGTTGTGGGTTCGATACCGGCGTACCACTAAAGACCACCGTGTACATGCGGCGTACGTGCACGTTAAATCCGTGGTTCCGAAAGTCCTCTCGGCGGTCGCTAGCAGTTTCCGAGGGGTGCCAATATTCAGAAGTCCCCCACCTTCTGATGAGGTTCCAAATTCTGGCGGGAAATTACGGGAAGGACGTATATGTAGCTCTAAGCGACACATTCAGTGACGCGAGCTGACCTCTCCTGGCAAACAATCCTTGTGTAGATCTGCCACAAAACATAAATAACTTTCATGATAATTTACAGTGAAAGTAAAAAGTTTAATATATTTAATATTAAATAAAAATCATAATCACTTCCAAACACTGTTATCGAGGTTGTCCTAAAAACCCTGACCTATAGAGTTTCCTTCTTTAAATGTTGATCATAGACATATAGAATAAATTACATAGTTATTTTATGGTATCAAATAAAATTTTCTGAATATTAAATGTAAATAAATAGAAACATGTATTTTTTATACAGCCCTCTTTCTTCTAAGAAGGCTTACAGATATGTTTAATCAAAGTTGATGAGGGGGCAATAAGCTTTGCTATATCAATTATAGCAAAAATATAATTATTAAAACTATTCTAACAAAACAAATTAACCATTAATTTTAATAAGTGTTATAAATAGCCAATATTTTATATTTTAAGAAATAAGTTTTCAATCATTTTTAAAAAGTTTCCTGTAAAAAGGGTGTTTTTAGCATTTAGAAATGAAAATTTGTTTCAAAAGTTACAATTACACTAACATTTAATTTGAAGAGTTTATTTTAAGTTGTTTTTATTAGTTGTTGACTTATTAATACCATGACTTAAAAAAATCATTTTTAAAATAAGACTATTAATGCTTAAAATGAATATTTTAAAAAACAAAAATATGTATACATAAATATATACTGATAAATCATTCATTATTCTAATAATTTAAAACCGAAAAGCTAACAAGATGAATCAGAATGAATTATGATGTGCATGAATGAAATGAAATAAAATTATGATATGAAATAAAATCTTGCACTTATAAAAAGAAAGCCAGTAAACATAAGCCATGGTTGGTAAGGAATAAACTGAAGGTCAGAATTTATTACAGAGAACGTGCATGTTAAAAAGGTGTAATAGGATATTCTTTTTTAGGGTGATCTTGGTAGGTGAGAGATAGTACTTAAAATTTTCGCAACTGCTACAATTTGTTGCGGAATGACTAGTTCTGGTCCTTGTCCTAAGAATACAAACAAATTGAACATTCAGTTTGTTAAATTAGTAATTAATTAATTAAACTTGGTAAATTAATAATTCATTAATTAAACTATTTCTCTATTTTATTATGTTCAGGAGAATTTTTAAATCTCGTGCATTTTTAAAGTCTCCCCTTTTAAAGGTGAGAAGGTGTAAAGGCAAACACTCCCCCCCCCACATTCTTTAAAAAAAAAATTGTGATCAATTTCAGTTAATTAAAGGCACATGGCTCTAATCTACTAAATATTTTGATTTTAATTTGTATATGTTTTAATGTCATTTATATAATTTATTACTGTTTAGATCACATAAAACTAGGAAATAAAAATGATTTAAATACTCTAGCGGAGAAAAATCAAATGATTACGAGTTTAAATTTCATTCAAATTTAAATAAATCGTTTGAAATCAATTGAGTTTCTATTTAACGCTAAAAATACCCTTTAAAATAATTTTGAATATTTTGTTTTTAAAAAAATCTCAATACAATGATTGTATCTTTCTCAACAGAATAATTGATATAAAAATTAATTTTTTAAATTGTGATAAAATATATTTATTACCGCACACAGTGGCGCACTCAGGATTTTGGTTTGGGGGGGGCTGGGGTTACAAATACTGCCAAACTCGGTTATAAGTGACCTCGATTATAGCTATAACTCCATTATAACTTCAAAATATTCGTTACCGCACTTGCCCATAGAACACAAGCCCAATCTTTTCATAGTCTTTTTTTCAACCAATATCTAATCTTTCCAGTTCTAACTTTAAAAGTTGGTAATTTATGCACTAGCTGTAAGTATTTATTTAAAAACCAACATTCCCCCAGGTAAAATATTATAATTCGTTAGTGACAATTTTCAAAGTTTTTCACATCTAACACTCCAGGTTTAAGGGGGGGGGCTTTTGCCCCCATGGCCCCCTCCGTGGGTGCGCCCATGACTGCACAGCTTTTAAATGTTTTTCTGGATATAATATTCTTGAATGTAAAATCTGTGCAGTACGAACCTCAACCTAAAAAAAAACCTGTTTGTTCATCTTGCCTTAGGCGTTTTCCGGTACGCTATCTCCCATAGTCCCCGGTCCCCATTGTCCGGGGAATCTCCCGTATTTCTTTCTTGGAAGGGACACGGCTTTCATGACCTTGACAAGTAGCTTGACTAGCTAAAAGCAATTAATTCCTTTTTATTTAATGTTGTAAATTTCCCTGATTAACCCATTTGTGCCTGGATATTTTTGCGACTTTCTTCGATTTATACTGATAACAGAAATAATAGAAAAATTTCTGATGACAAATTCTTGAACAAGGGATGATTTCTTTTAAAATTATTATGCATAAAAATCGAAATATCAACATCCTACTTGGTCATGTTAAAATATTCTGTAGAGTTGAGGCTCAATACTCATGAATAAAGGCTAGGAAAAATAAATAACGTTTTCGACTAATAGCGAAAATGCCGTCCCAAAAAAGGGACACTAGGCATAAATGGGTTAATATGAAGATATATGCTCTCAAAATATAAAAAGTGGCTCTTTTACTTCAAAATGAAAAGAATTTTTAAGCATTCCAATATTTGATTAAATACCATTATTGTATTTACTACAAAACAAAATAAGTTCATGTCAATATTTAAATAAAAATTATTATTCTGAGGGGGGGGGGGTATTCTTTTTTTTCTGGTTCGCGTTTTTTCCGGTTCGCATTTTTACCGTTCGCGTTTTTACCGTTCGCGTTTTTTCCGTTCGCGTTTTTTCCTACATTCGATAATATCGGTACAAGAATACCATATTTCAACCTACTCAGACTAAGCATCAATGCGAATGCAAATTGCTCTACTTCCAATCTCTCTCTGATATACCCGAAACGCGATTATCACAGGGGCAAGGGGGGGGGCGGTAGTCCTGTGCCCCTGAAGAAAAAGGGGGCCCATATATATCCCGATTATCTAAATTATAAATTCATATGTACTGAAATAGTAATTGTGGGGAAAAAACTGAATTTCCTCTATAATATAGGTATTACCTAATTGTCTATCACTAGATCAAGTTAGAGATATTTTTTGGGGGTGATAAATACGATTTGATTAAAGTATACAAAAACTACAGTTAACTGAAATGCAATTTTCGAGTACAACAGCGGTCAAAACTGGGTTAAAATGCTTAAAAAAGGGGGCTCAGTAAAGGGACTTAATGCGTAAAAAAGGGGATAGTAAGGGGGGCCCCAAACTTAATGCCCCGGGCCCCGTCTAAAAGTGGTCAGATTTGAACATACCGTACCGCCTTTCCTATTTACTTATTATTTTTCTTTCAACTCTTCTCTGTTTTCTTTTTTTCCGCCTCTTTCTTTATCCTCTCCTTTAAGTGTTTTGTATATCTCTCGTCTGTTCTAATTTTAAATGTTACGTGTTTGTGCGTATTGTAGAGTGCTGATAGTATACCAGGACCGAAAACGAAGGAGATGCAAGTTAAACGGTAGAGGCTTCAGGCAAATTGTCGCTTTTCAGATCGTATTTATGCGAGACGGAAAAAAATGCGAGAATTCTCAAAATAGACGCGAGACAAGACTCTGTCTCGTCTCGCGTCTCGTCCCGCAAAATATTTTCTTTCTCATCTCGCGTCTCGTCTCGCAAAAAAATGCCTGTCTCGTCTCGCGTCTCGTCTCGCGAGACAATGCGAGAACGCGAGACAATGCGAGAATTCTCGCGTCTCGCGTCCATCCCTATTCCAAAGGGATTATTAAAAGGCACATGAAGATGACGTTTCCGCCCATATATTACTATGTTTTTCTGAACCGTCTCTGCACCCCCTACACCCCTCCAAGTTCGGCAGTCTAGTAGAGAATCACCCTGTATATATATATAACTAATAAGTAAAACACAAAATATTCTGCAAATATGGCATACCCCGCATGAAAAAATATATAACAGCAGAAGCAAGAATTACAAACCACAAGTGGAAAAAAAAATAGATGCTGAGCCAAATGAGAATGGAACGGGAATTATAACCACTGGCACCATCGTCAGGAGCCATAACCAGTAGATTATAATTAAAGACAAACAAAATAGTAGGATTTCGGTTGTGTGGCATATCAAAAGAGATATTCACACCACACGTTTTAGGCTCTATCGTACTATAAATAAGGAAAAAAGGAAAACAATAAGATATCAAAATAATTGAAAAAGCGCTGAAAAATAGACATACCAATCTGGAGTGATAGAAAGCACATGGAAGTCCAGCATATCTATACATATGTATATATAATATAATATCCATATTCGTAACTTGTGGAACGGAAGGGAGGGAGGGGGGGGGGTAGGCAACCAGAACGTTCTTTTCACAAATCTCTCCTTTCTAAAAAAAAATAAATATCGATAAAATTCTTGATGTAAAATACAGCCCCCGCGAATACCTAAAAATAAATTTATTTTCATTCTGAAATTAGTTCTCTAAAAAGGATCGATGACAACTCTATCTCAAAATAAATAAATAAATAAAAAAATAAAAAATAAAATCCGTATCTTGCGTTGAAATATAAAAAATACAAATCCTATGTTTAGGCAGAGCTTTGTGGCAATTAAGAACTTATTTGTTTGAATTTACTGTAAATGACATTATTTCCAGGTACACCTAATAGCAATATTACGAATAAAGCGGATATAGTACGTCTTTATTAAATCTCTACTATTTACTTTAACGTCAATTTCAAGTCTCTAAAATATGTGTAATTTTTATATTAATGAAAACAAGATTATATTAACGATAATTATAATTATTTGCCTAATATTTCCAATAACATTACCGTGAGTGCATTTTTAGATTTCATTATAGTATCTCAGTTGGTTAATAGACGTCTTATTTTTTGTTTATATTTTAAATTACTGAACAGTAAATTTGTTGACGACTATCCTTTTGTACTTTTCCACAATAATTTTTAGCGAGAGTACTACAGTCGTTGTGGTCGCCCTGTTTACAGAAAAATTAAACCATAATCCCCCTAATGTATATCCAGTGTGGATCTTTTTAAAAAATGAAAAGACATCTAACAGGCGAAGATAATTTTAGAATAGGAACCCAACTGCAAGATAAAATGATGGGGAGAAAAAAAAAATTTATAAAAGTTTTGCAAGCCGCAGGAAGGGAAAACATGATAATATAAACGAAAAGAGAAATAGTTTAAAAAAAATTGCTTGCATTTATTTCCGTCCGATATTAATATATAAGAATAAAAAATGTCATTTTAATCTCTTTAAAATAGGCCAACGATAGGGATTTAACCGCCCCTAGAAAGTTGTCACCAGGGTGGGCGCCACCCCCCCTACGCACGCCGCAACGTGCGGGAAAATTTGAGGATATTATCGGTACAAGGATATTTCAACCAAGGATATTCAACCATATTTCAACCTACTCAGACTAAGCATCAATGCGAATGCAAGTTGCTCTACTTCTAATCTCTCTCTGATATACCCGAAACCCGATTATCACAAGGGCAAGGGGGGTGCGGTAGTCCGGTGCCCCTGAAGAAAAAGGGGGCCCATATATATCCGGATTATCTAAATTATAAATTCATATGTACTGAAATAGTAATTGTGGGGAAAAAACTGAATTTCCTCTTTAATATAGGTATTACCTAATTGTCTATCACTAGATCAAGTTAGAGATATTTTTGGGGTGATAAATACGATTTGATTAAAGTACAAAAACTACAGTTAACTGAAATGCAATTTTCGAGTACAACAGCGGTCAAAACTGGGTTAAAATGCTTAAAAAAGGGGGGCTCAGTAAAGGGGCTTAATGCGTAAAAAAGGGGGATAGTAAGGGGGCCCCAAACTTAATGCCCCGGGCCCCGTCTAAAAGTGGTCAGATTTGAACATACCGTACTACCTTTCATATTTACTTATTATTTTTCTTTCAACTCTTCTCTGTTTTCTTTTTTTTTCCGCCTCTTTCTTTATCCTCTCCTTTGTGGGTTTTGTATATCTCTCGTCTGTTCTAATTTTAAATGTTACGTGTTTGTGCGTATTGTAGAGTGCTGATAGTATACCAGGACCGAAAACGAAGGAGACGCAAGTTAAACGGTAGAGGCTTCAGGCAAATTGTCTCTTTTCAGATCGTATTTATGCGAGACGGAAAAAAATGCGAGAATTCTCGCGAGAAATCTCGCGCGAGACAAAACTCTGTCTCGTCTCGCGTCCCGTCCCGCAAAATATTTTCTTTCTCGTCTCGCGTCTCGTCTCGCAAAAAAATGCCTGTCTCGTCTCGCGAGACAATGCGAGAACGCAAGACAATGCGAGAATTCTCGCGTCTCGCGTCCATTCCTAAGTGCCATCTTTGAGTAACTTTTTGAATTACATTTTTTGTGATAAAAATTATGCCCTGTCACATTAATTTGTCGAAAGAACTGTTTTTTTTTATAAACTTAACTGTTTTTCTGATATACATTTATAAAACTGTCTACCCATTTTAGGATATCGGCTATATATTTCGCTGTAATTTAACTACAAAAAACTGCTATAGTCCATTATTGATGCTAAATCGATCAGCAGGGGTGAAACAATTCCGGGCATAATAATTAACTACTTTTTGTAAACAGTAATTTTTGTCTTAAAAAATAACGAAATTTCTGAGTTAAACTCAATAATTTTGGATGGTTTGGTTGCTTTATTTGGGGGGGGGGATACATAAAAATATACTGCTTACAAAAAGTGGTTAATTATATGCCCGGAATTGTTTCTCCCTGGATCAGTCTGAGAGGAAAAAAATTGCGCAAATGACCGACGGGCTAGTACGTAAATAGTTTCGTCTGCAGAGGGTAGACTCGAAACACTTCGAGAAACAAAATAATGCAAACTTCCACTAAGCAGATTGAATTAAAAAAATAATCTAGGTTAGCTATCGAGAGGCAATTAATAGAGGGTAAAAATTGGCAGTTCTGCTCCAACTGAATAAACTTCAATTTAGTATGATAGAGAAATGCTTGCTTCCTCCCGTTCAAAGAACGGCTACTCAAAGAACCCGTTCAAAGAATGGCTATAGATGAAAGTAGCTTTCCCTACATCGTTTTAATCTAAGCAAATTTTCAAGCCGATCGGTCTAATGGTATCGATTTGTATACCTGAGAAATAAACAAATCAACAAACTTTCACATTTATATATGAGAGATGCTAGCTTAGTGCCTATTCTCTATGTGGGAGAAAGCTGACATTTTCCTAACGGAAGTAGTTGGGGGGTTAATCCGATTGAAACATAATTTTTAACGAGCTGATGTGTAAATCCGATGAAAATGCCACACGACTTCCTTGTACGTCTATTAATTTATACACATTTTTCATGCAGTACATATGCACTTACAGAATTCATTGCAACGCTGATCAAAATGTATTCATGGATCAAACGTGCATATTGCAAACATATGTCGAGACGCTAAGCTGGAACTTGTCAAAAGTTATTTTAAGAATGGCCAAAATAGAGTTATCCGTCAAAATGTGAATACAAAAAATTTACAAAATGTCTTGAATATAATTTTCCTGGATACAAACAAGAATTATTTTGCAGCCAAACATTTGCTTTTTACATTCGAAGGTCGTAAAATGCAGCCGAACTTGCACACTTGCATTTGCCCCTGTGTGAATCACGGTTCTCTGGTATCGGGCTTTTAGAGGCCATTTTGAGAGCTTTAGCCCCGTAAATGATTCCCATTCTTAAGTATTGATCCACGATCCTTAATTTTTCCATGGTCCTTGGTTTATGCAGCAAAACTAATGAAATATTTCACTCACTTTACGTTTTGCTTATTTTAGTCTCTGGAAAAAGGTATAGATTTTCAATCTAGGTAATTTCAAGGAACTATTTTCAGCTAAACAGAAATCACAAAAATTATGAATTTAATAGATGTCGAATGGTGATTGAATTTAAATGATATAATGTTTGCGTCATGGAATACCTTTACAATGCAATATTTGACTCGTGAAAAACTAAGACTTGTTTTTCATGAGTTAAATAAAGACTTATGTGCTTTATTGAATTTCCAGGAAGCCTTTTGAAGATGAGAATAACGATAAGTTCCTAAAAGTCGAGTAAAAGATAGATTTTCAAAAATTTTAAGTCTCCTCTTTATCGTCTTACAGGTCTGAATAAAATTTGAAGCAGATTGTTCCAATGATATGAGTTTATATATTAAATAGCTGCCAAGCTTTACAAAATATAATTAACCACTTTTTGTAGACAATAAATTTTTAAAATATTTTTTCAAAATTGTTACCAAGTGACACGTTTGACTAGAAATTTTGTAATAGAAAACTATTTAAGCTATAAGGAGTGTGTTCAAAAAGCATTGAACCTTTGGTTGGCAAAAATATATTTATTGATTTGAAACGCTACAATAAATAATCCCCTTTAAAGTAGTCGCCTTGGTAATGCACACACTTCTCCCAGTGCTTTCGCCATTGTTTTAAACAATTCTGGAACGTAGATTTTGGAATGGTGAGCAATCGTACCGTAGCATTTCGCATGTCTTCTCTGGTCTGAAATTGGGTCCCTTTTAGCGGTATTTTCAGCTTGGGAAATAGCCAAAAGTCACACGGAGCCATGTCTGATGAATAGGAAGCCTGCTGATACACAAGAAAGCCTGAGCTGTGGTGGGGAAAAGTCTGAATCAAATGCTTCATTGGTATATTCGGGAAAAAATTATGTTCCATACTTTTTGAACAGACCTCGTGTATAAATTTCGTTGCGATCGATGTCATTATAGCACGAATGGATAAACGGAACACAGACAAATAGACTTACGGAAATTATAAACACCCCTCAACTTTTCTGGATAACGTTAAAAGGAAATACTGTTTTAAGAACTAAAAGCTGAACAAGGATACCCATCTACACGATAAAAGAATAATACATACTGCGGTATTTAATAACTTGTGGCATTCTTCAACTTCAGCATAAACTTCTGGTCCTGAAAAAAGAAAAGCATTTAACCACAAATCATCAACTTTTTATTTTGCAGAATGTTACAAGTTGAACTTTTAATAACTTTATCTGTCCAGTAATCGAAGTATTACTCACATAAACCCGGCTTTTGTGAGTTTCCAACGAAAATCACAGTATGAGGTGCTTAGAAAATTGCAGACTCACGCAATAGTATTTGCTCCTTTGTGGTTCCCAGCAAGCACAGCCCTATCAGATAAGTTTTGAGCCAACATCCGCAATCCCACGCCTGGGCGTCATCCGGTAAGCGGTACTGAATACGTCTAAATAACGTCCGCGTGGGGCAGAAGTGACTCTTCAGGGCAGAGTGGCTTTGCAGTGGCGCTGGGTACAACGGCGACCACGCCGGCCCGGCTTTGTGCAGCTTTAAACGCACAACAAGCCTCACCATGGCACAGTGGTTATGCCACTGATAATGGTAGATGGCCGAAGTGTAAAGGTCCCGTGTTCGGGTCCCATCGCGCGGCCGAAGTCGGGATTTGAACCCGGACCCAAGGCCTGATAAAAATGTCCTTTAGCCACTACACCATTTGGGCGGCTGGTGTTTATTTGTTTAAACTGCATATTTTATATAAAATTATTTTTTCTGTACAGAAAAAAAAAATGATTACAGAATTCATTTTACCAATTTACAAAATCGAAATTAACAAAATCGAAATTTAATTTTGAATCAAATCGTTTATTTTAATTTTGTCCTTAGATAACATCTAATAAATGTTTATGTCCTATTCTGTAATAAAATATGCACTCTCCCCCTTCCGTCCTAAAAAAATGAATATTGTACTATGAAGGGCTGAAGGGAAGTGCTTTCAAAATTAGCAGCAGTTAGTGATTTTAGCTGACTTAAACAGAATCGCAAAAATGCATAAGAATTGGTTTCACTACCTATGTTTTTAAATTCTTCTTCTTTCGTATAAGCTTTATTTTGCTTATGAGTAATGGAAAATACATCATACCGGTGTAATATAATAATGCAAACAAAAAGGTTCGACTTCGCTGAATCATACGATTAAAATACGTTATTTATATCGTAAACAAATTAAGATAACAATTCATAAGAGAAGAAGGAACGTAATTTTTTATAAATTATTATTTGAAATGACGAAAAAACAAGAATATTTTAACAGTAATTTATGAAGAAAAAGGGAGGAAGGGGCATGTGGCTTATTATTTTAAAGCAGCAAACGAGACAGAAAGAAGACATATAAGCAAGTTGTCTCTGTAAACGAGGTCAACGCAAATATTTAACTGCAATATGGAACAATCAGAAAGTTACTGTCATGTCTGAAACGAGGAATCCAACATTTAAATAAAAGCAATTAAGTTTTTACTTAGTTTCTGGATTCGGACAAAGCAATAATCACTGGAACGGTCTTACCTAAAGTGCAGTGCATGTCATGGTAGCAAGGGTAAACATCTAGCTCCGAAGTTTCTAAGTCGTCTGGTGGCTTGAAGCCATCGAAACCCGACGTGACGTTGATTGCAACCAAAAGAAAGACTATTGCCTGATGCATGATGGCCGAAATTTTCTCAGAATGGCGATTGCTTCGTTCTCATTAAAATGCAAAATGTTATTTAATCCATTCCCTATTTATGCAAAAGGCACAAACGAAACGAAAAGAATAAAAGTTTCATAATAATTTCGTGCATAAAAAATTGTACTATTTTACTTTATTACTTTCTTTTTTTAAAAAACAAGTCCATTGATGCACATGAATATTCATACGCAGATCATAGACAAAACAGTGTTTATTCAATCACTGTTAATCTAACAGGCTGATTCAATAATGCGCTCAAGAAGGACAAAAGGAATTTCAAAAACAAGGGGCAAATTTTCGAGGAAGTTGTGGTACTTATTGGAATTTTTTTTATGGTGATACAAAAGAGAAATTCTATTCAGTGTGATTTTGAAATGAAAGCATGTTCCTGAGAAGGATTTTCAAATAATTACAGGAAGCATCTACAAAATGTTTGTTAAGGATGATGCGTGGACCTCTGAATTTGTAAGAAGTTAACCTTTTTAATAATGATATTTTAGTAACAGTAGACATTTATTTGAAAACTGAATACTGTTATTTAGAATAGTTAAAATCTAAAATGCTAAAAATTAATTTTTAGTAAGTTTCTAATTTTCTTCAGGGGCAAGATATGATCATGCATCCATTTGTTAGCTCGTTTAACAGGCGCTCATGGATATCCTATTAAATAGTTACGCTGAACCCTGACTCACTAACTCACAGATTTACTGACTTACTGACTCTCTAACTCTGTCGTAATTCCGGTTTAACCACTCCAAAACCAAAACTTTTACCATCATTAATCCAAACAGATGAAAAAGTTATTGTCTAAAAACGTAATAAAATTCTTATTGTTGATGTGATCGGCTTGACAGTTTTCATAATTATGTAAAAACAAATATAGAAAAAAATCTGCGCTACTTTTAAAATCTCAAAATCCATCCGTTCCCTGATTTTAAAGTGATTTTTCGCTATTTTCAGATCCGCTTTATTTTTGAGAGTAAAAAAAGCTTATTATTTGCTTGCCAAAATTAGGTATCGCAAGTGACATTGACGTCATATTGAAGTCACGGTTATCAGGCTTTGGAGGAAAAATTACGATTCCAATTCGCTTGGATTAGTATTTCTAGATTACCCAGTTAACTTAAAAAAAAAATAAAACGATTTTCGATGCATGAAGCATTGATATAGGGGAGGATATTCTCACCAAACGAAATCTTTCAAATGCGCAAAGTTTCCAGAGTATGCAATTCCGATTTCGGTATATAATAAAAATTGAATATGAAGTTATTGATTTTAAGTTTGCAAAGATTAAATATGCTGAGTGCAGACATATTTTTGTCAATTTTTTTTTTCTAGCGCCTGTTGTAATTGCCACCACAGCGGGCTCCTCTGGTACATACATAAAAACATAACTACACTTGAAAAAATTTTGTTTCTCTTTAAAAAATGAATATTTTATATATTTCTAGTTAAAGCAATAATGATTAAAAAAGAAAAGAAAAGAAAGAATAAGTATTGTAAATTTTGAAAGAATTTTCAGGAAACAAATCAATGTCGCAATTTTATGACTATAAGATAACTTTTTCAGAGCTCTTTAACATTACATCTTTAGAAATATAAAATTTCGAACTTTTCCCAATAATAAGCTAGCTTTTATAAAAGCTATAACATATCTCTGGAATTCTTACACTTTTATTCAACTCACTCTGTAGATGCGGCGCATATTAGGGTTATTTTATAAAATCTATCTTTCGCTTACTTCCGATCCTTAAATTGCGGAGAAATTTTGCATACTAATGGTTTTTAACTAACAATACACGAATCAAGCATAACAGCTTTTAATTAAAGCTCATTACTTTTACCTTTTGACCGAGCCGCTGTCAAAAGGCGATAACGTAAAGATTACGCGTTTTAAATGTAAGAAACATGGCTTAAGAACACTTATGATTACATATCACGAATGATTTCCTAGCATCGACATGTATACTGCCGATACTGTGCAACATGATAAATTCCCACGGTATTATATCAATACAGACCAGGCCATTTTGATATGACGAGTTTAAAAATTCTTAAGAAATTCAAAAACTCAGTATGAATTGTTAATGAAGAATTGTAATGAAAAAATCAGGTCACGCTAGAAATAATTTCGTAATTTGTGTACGGCTTGTTCACGATTTATACTATGGTGCGTTTTTCGAGTACTTGAATTAACGGAAACTTTGCGAATCATCCCCCCCCCCCTTTCAAAATCGAAAGGTCATAGCTCCCACCATGGTGAAGAATATTTCGTTGTGAATTATGATAAAAGACTGTTTTAAAAAGTTCTTTTTAAAGATTATTATTGACCCAGCTGATTTCTAATACTAACTCCAAGAACAATTAACATTCATGCAAAATGTTATATGAAATATTACTGGCATAAAACTTCGTGTACGTGTTTTAATTCTTGTACGCAAATTCTTTTGCCAGCATTTACAGTTCAGAAATCTAAAAAGGACAAATATATATATATATATATATATATATATATATAGATATAGATATCTGAATTTGTTTCCCATTTTATAAAATCTAAAGCTTAAAAATTTACTTGAAATAAATTTGGATAACCTTTGAAGTTCTAAATTACTACCAGCTGAACAAGTCTTCAGGCATACATTCTATTAGAGTGGTTAACTCTCCCCTTGACAGCTTGTCTCAAGCACATCACTTTATCATATATCTCATGAAACTTCTCAGAATTTGGCCAGATGTACACAACTCACTATTATCACCTCATGCATAAGCTTATTTGAATTCTTAAATTTAGGATTAGCAGAACTGATGATAAAGTATCGATATCACCATAAAATTACTGGAGGGAAAATTCCAAACTTGTCAAGGCTTTTGAGTCTTTTCAAGGACTTATGAACTTGCCATACAGTAAAAAGAAATTCTTAAAGGTATTCATCCATTATTTGTTGCCATTCCTACAGCTATTTGAAATCGGCTTCAATTTTATTCGATTTGTTTTAATATGTGGATAGCCACATTAGATAAAATTGATGTACAGTCTATGCTACTTTGTGCGTGGCAAATATTCTTATCAAAACTGTGAGATGAGGGGAATTTTTCGATGGGTTAAGTTATTGGTATGAAAGGGGGTACCGTATTTTTTTTATATAATAACTAGCTGCGTATCCGCTATTAACACAGAAAGAAGCAAATATTTTTCTAAAATATGATCGTAACTATCTGTGACAAAATAGGCTCTTAAAAAAATATATATATATATCAGGTAGCTCTTTGTGTTGAAACTACCATGGGACATATTAACACAACGTAAGATTATAAATATAAGTTCAACCTTTCACCAAATAACCGGTGAAAACAGAGAGCTACAAGCAATGTCATAAACCTTTAACCGCTTTTGTGGTTCATTTGAAAATTCCTGAAAAATTCTAACCCAGGTCAAACCGAATTATCGGAATTTTAGGTTCGATATACGAAAAGTCGAATTTTCGGTGAAACCAACCAAAACAATATGGCTGCCCACGCTGCTCGCTCGCGTAGGATAGAGGGGATTCCGTAAAGGTAAGAAAAGTGTTAATTTTTTCTCATTTTGAATCAATTAAGTCTATGAACAATGTATAATAGTTTTTGAATAAGTGAAAATATTAAGATATCCACACATATGCCATGGTGATGGGCATGGCCTAACCCTAATCATACGCGATCGACTGATGACACAAAATGAATCAATTATAATATTATTTTGGCAAATGGTCACGAATAACAGCTTGATAGTTTTTGAAATTGAAACGATATACATTTAAAATGGGTCGGCTAATAAATTATATTACATTACTGAATACTTCTGTTTGTCATGCTTCAACTCGTAATTGCGGGTACGTTAACCCTAATAATCGACCCTAATAACCCTAATAATGATGAATAGAACACTTTTAAATTTCACGAAATATTTATTAACGTGGTATATTGTGCTTTCATTCATAATATCCTAACAAATATACTAACACTTCTTATTACTTACACTTTCTATTACTTATACCCATGCAATCTATCAATTTAAAGAAACAGATTATTTGCCACTAATGGTGCCTTTTTATTTTGGTGATCCTTTGTAATTTTGCATGAACATAATCGCTTAAACAGCTATCCATAGTAAAGGTAGGTGTTTACATTCCTCAAAAGTATGTAGCTAGTATTTTATTAATTCAGTGTTTTGTCACAAAAATCATATTTCCTTCACATGCTTTCGAAAGATAAGCTCGCTGCTACCAAACTATTGCTCGGGCATTTTTGATGTAAGCATAATTGGAAAGCTCTTTCGATTCTGCGTAAAATGAAATCAATTTTCATTCTGCATTTTAAACATCGTTTTTGTTCATTTTTCGTCGATTTTTTGTCGATTTTTTGAAAAAGTAACTAATTTTTCGGAATCATTGTCCAAAACCTTTTTTTATTGTGACATCCGAGAGGATATTCGTACTAACCATTTGAAAATTTACTGAATATAGAGTAACCTTTCGTCAACTCCTTTAAAAGAAGAACTGTAAAAACAAAATTACTTCGTTAAATTTTTACGTTTTTCAATATGAAATGAAAGCAAACTTTCGTCTTTACCTTTGAAGAGTCACATCGTCGGATATTCGTGGAACAAGAACGCTTCGCAAGCTATTTCAGAAATGTCACATTTGTTCTTTTTGTATATGAATAATTAAATATGCACCCAACTCCTTCCTCAAATTTTTTTTCTGGATTCCCATCTCTTTAGAGGGGGGGATGATTTTGTAAATTAAGAAAGCCACTGAAACTTTAGCACAAAATCTTATAAGGTTATTTAAAAATTGGGTGGAAGTATATTGATGTTTCCTTTAGTCCATTATTTTCAATATATATAATATTAATTTCAACATAAATTAATGTCTGGGGACTCGGATCGTCGTACAAATTTGAGATATTGCCCTCTTTTCAAACAGTGCATTTCCGTTTCAAGAAATATTTCCGTTATATAGGACCTGGCATTTATATTAACAAATACATTAGTTTTCCCTGTTAGAGCTTAGAAATGCTAACCTAAAACTATTATTAAGCTTCCTACTTTTGTTCACTTTAGCAGTGACTTCAACCATCGTTTGTCTGTTCTGAACTTCTTATGAATATTTTTGAGCTTTTCGCATTAAATAAATAAGTAAATAAAGCTCTGCTTTAAAACAGTTGTACTGCAGGTTTAAAAACAGTTTCATTAAAAATGCATTTAATATAAAAGTACTTCCGCACCCTAAAATGTATGTAATGCAAAATATCCAAATTATTAACCTTTTTAGTGAAATAATTAAACACCCCCTTAAAGAAACTTTTTAAATACGATATTCTGGTTTAGGATGTTGAATAATTGAACTAGAATTTGTTTTAATATTTTGTTTTCAGTAATATCTATATAAATAAAATTAGACTTTTGCCAGTGTTCATTATTAAGAATTAAAAAAAAAATTGGGGTTTCAATCCGTTTCAAGCACTTGGGAATCCAGTGCGACCGTCAAAAACAGATGTTTGTCTGTCATTCCATCGTTTTGTCCGGGACGTTTTCTTTGTTCGCGCATCACATAAAAATGTCTCTGGCGAATGAAATGAAATTTGGTAACATAAAAGGTTGTCACTTAAACTATAGGAGTCAATCAAAAAAATGTTTGATTAGATTTTGAGATTTTGCAAAAACCGTTTCAAACTGCACACATATGTGCTAGCGCATCACGCAAAAATGGCTGGATGAAATGAAGTGAAATTTGGTGACATGATAGGTGGTCACTTAACTTAAACTAAGAACACCGGATTAAAAAAAAAAAATGTTGATTAAATTTTGAGAGTTTTCGAAAATCGCTTCAAATTGCGTTCATTTGAGTCCGCGCATCACGTAATAACGACGGAAGCGAATAAAATGATATTTGGTGACATGATAGGTGGTTACTCAACTTAAACTATAGTCATATGATTTTTTAAAAATTTGATTAGATTTTGGGGAAGTTGTTTCAAATTGCGTGAATCTTTTTTACGAACATTACGTAATAACAACGAAACCAAATGAAATATGATGACGTGATAGGTGGTTGCTCAACTAAAGCTATAGATATCAAATTAAAATTTTTTTTTATCAGATTTTGAGTTTTTGCGAAAATCGTTTGAAAATACGTAATCTTCCCCCCCTACATCACGAAATAAAGACTAAAGGGAATGAAATGAAATTTGGTAACATGATAGGTGGTCACTCAACTTAAACTATAAAGGTCGAATTTAAAAAAAAAATTGAGAGATTGCGAAAATTGTTTCAAACTGCTGACATTTGTGTTCGCGCATCACGTAAAAATGGCTGAAGGGAAGGAATTGAAATTTGTTGACATGATAGGTGGTCAATCAACTTAAACTATAGGCTTCGAATTTTAAATAATTTTGATTGGATTTTGAGATTTTGCAAAAATCTCTTCAAAATGCGCGCGAGTTTTCTTTTTAGCATCACGAAACAAAGATTAAACGGAGTGACATGAAATTTGGTGGCATGGTAGGTGGTCACCCAACTTAAAATATAAGCGTCGAATTAAAAAAAAATTTAGATTAAATTTTGAGATTTTTCAAAAATTTATTCAAACTGTGAAAATATTTGTTCATTACGTATGAACCATTGAAGAGAATGAAATAAAATTTAGTAACGTCGCTGGAGGTCACTTAAAATATAGGAGTCAAAGTACTTTCTTATAGATTCTGAGATTTTGTGAAAACTGAGTACATGTTTGTTCCATTGCTGAAAAAAGGCAAAGGAACAGAATGAAATTTGGGACTATATTAGATCCAAGTTAATTGAAGCTCTAGATGCCTAAACTGCTTTAAATATTTCACTTATTTGAGATTTGTGAAAATCGTATGTGCTTTTTATCGGATTCCTTAAAATGAATTAAGAGAATACAATGAAGCTTGGCAAAATGATCGGCAAAGACTAAAACAAATAAAACAAAAAACAAGTCGGAATTAAAAAAAAATTGAATAAACGTTAAAACTTAAAAAAAAAAATGTTTATTTGCTATTTTAGATTTTGTGAAAATCGTGCAAATTGTTTAGAGGCATAATATTAAAATATCTTCTGGGAATAAAACAAATTTTGTTACAGGTTAGGAATGGCCTCTTGACTTAAAAACCTCTTTCAACCGGAAAAAAATTTTAATTTTTAAAATAAAAATGTATTTTCTATTGTCAAATTTACTTATCATTTTGTTACTTTCTAACCTGTAATCTCTTTTAACAATACACAGAAGTTACAATTTTGATTTCTATGCTACTGCCAATATAGTAATTCCTTATTTTGTACTCTGCAATGCTAACGAAAATTCCGTCGTTTTGGAAATTTGCATTACATACTAATCCTACAACGGCGGGTACTGCAGCTAGTACAAACACAGATTTCATATTAGTTAAATGGGAAAGAAGTTTGAAACAAAATAAACAAAGGATTTTTTTCTAATGTAAAGACTTAAATCCTCCGAGATAAAGGTTGATGAAAATACTCATTTAGTACTTCTTTTCACAGCGGTAATTTGGGACGCGTATTAAAAAATATATTTTAAAGTTACACGCACTCAAAATTAATTCTTTTGTGACTAACTTGAAATTTTCCTCTTCAAGCTTTTGATAGATACATTTATGATTACACCAGTTGTCTCAGGAGTCTTTCCCTGATTACAAACATGCATAAGAGAGAAAATAGGACCCACAGACAAATATGAAAAAAATTAAAACTTTGTAAAATAACACACATAAAGGTACTTATCAATGTGTTATTTTACAAATTTTTAATTTTTTTTCATCTTTTAAACACCAATTTATTTTGAGTGTTTTTTTTTATGGAGACAAATACTTTTTTATTTACTTTTAATATTTACATAAAAGCTCGATATGTTACATGCAAACCAAAATAAAAAGTATTTGCCTATGTGCCATATTTTCTGTTTTATGCATGTTCATAATTAGGGAAGGACTACTAGGATACCCGACTTATTAACCCTTTGAGGCGCAGCCCTTTTCTCAGCATTGGGTAATCTATCCACCTGTTCTCGCATTCTTCCATTTTTCAGCAGATGTCAGTGCTGTTAAAAATAATCGTGACAATTTTTTTACGGGAAATGACTTACTAAAAAGTAAAGGATTCTCGTGGAGCTATGTCACCCGCAACTATTTTTATAGGAATCAAATCTATTCTTCGTGACTGGCAACAGTCTAAACGTCAGAGTTTGGTGTTCCCAGAGCGGGAACACTGCGCGTTAAAGGGTTAAGCCTCACAGTGACTTAGTCACTTAACTCTTCCCATCAGAACACGGAAAGTGAAGCAGCACCGGCTTGGCCATTGCGTGGGAGGGTGAAATCCTCTCTCGGCTGGACCGTTGTGGGACGGTGTACTCTACTGGTGCACGTAAAATGTTGCAGCTTCAATGTCAAACAATACTTCTGGGGATGCCAGTTATAGGTGCTAGGTCTCTCATCTGGAATTGGTTCAAAATTAGGAGACCCCGAGGTAAGTCGGTCTTCCTCCCACTGGGGCGCACTAAAATGGTAGCCGCTCCCTTTCGCCCATCGCCATCCTGTACGGAAGCTCTGGCACTACTCCGCGGTTGACAGAGAGCATTACAAGCAACAACAACCTATTAAGACTTTCAGAATTCGCATTTTAACAAAACGCTTTGAAGAAGATCAAATTAACTTAGAAGCCATGTACTTGTGGTTCTTTTAAAACTTTAATTTAGTAAGAATTAAATTAAGAAAAATCCGCTTCAATATCGTAATCTTATACCATTCATTTCTGTTTTGATTGCTTCTGAAATTAAATTTTTAGAACAAGGAACTGTTTTCCTAGCACATAATTAAGTTCTGGAGACGTAAATTAAATTTTTATTTTAAGGAAAAAGGATTGTAACAAAACGCGCTGAGAAAGGCGAAATTAAAGAAGGATAATACGGGGAAAAGACATCATTAAGCACGCGAGAATTATCAGAAGTTTCACGATTTTGACCAGAGAGATGAGCTATTTTAGGCCTCAGGATTTTTCTTAATTTTCTCTGTCTTTTTAAGAATTTATCCGGAGGTTGAAATATTTCCAAATTTCATTCATCAAGTTTGCAAGATCAATTATTGTTGATCTTTCTTTTTATCTTGATCAGGATCAACAACCTGAGAGGACTTGATTTATCCGAAGCTACACCGGATTCTCTTTTTACGTGGTGGATACATTCTGTGCAACACCGTGGGAAAAAAATAGTAAATAAAGTATGCTTAAATAAAGAATAATGGTGGGAATATTTTGTTGTAGAAACTTTCCTATGTACCACTCTGCAAATGCTGAGCAGTAAATACTATATACAGCAGGTGTGGGGCCGTGGTAGCGCAGTGGTTAACCCTTTGAGTCGCAACCCTTTCCCAATGCTGAAAAAAGGGCAGCCGTTGCCATCGCTCGACTTAACTACCAGCAAGATGGCGGACGATCGAAACGTTCATCGCGTGCCACAGATCTAGAGACCCTTTATTGACGACAGCTGGCTGTGCGCGGGTACAGCCACCTGCCATCAAAAAAGGGTCTCTAGATCAGTGGCACGCGATCAACGTTTCGATCGTCCGCCAACTTGCTGGTAGTTAAGTCGAGCGATGGCAACGGCTGCCCTTTTTTCAGCATTGGGCAATCTATCCAGCTGTTGTCGCATTCTTCTATTTTCTAGCAAATGCCAGTGCTGTTAAAAATAAATGACCATTTTTTTTTACGGGAAAGGACGTGCTAAAAAGTAAAGGATTCTGGGGGAGCAATGTCACCCGCAACTATTTTTATAGAAATCCAATCTATTCTTCGTGACTGGCAACAGTCAAAACGTCAGAGTTTGGTGATCCCAGAGCGGGAACACTGCGCCTTAAAGGGTAAGGCGTTGGACTCGTAACTAGAAGGTTGTGGGTTCGATACCGGCGTACCACTAAAGACCACCGTGTGTATGCGGTGTACGTGCACGTTAAATCCATGGTTCCGAAAGTCCTCTCGGCGGTCGCTAGCAGTTTCCGAGGGGTGCCAATATTCAGAAGTCCCCCCACCTTCTGATGAGGTTCCAAATTGTGGCGGGAAATTCCGTGAAGGTCGTATATGTAGCTCTAAGCGACACATTCAGTGACGCGAGCTGTCCTCTCCTAGCAAATAAAAATACAGCAAGTGTAAAAATTTTCGAAAAAAAAATTGTATTGCTATGCATTGGAAAAATAAAGATCGAAAAAATGTTTTGTCATCATTATTTTTACACCGTATTATTTATTTAAAAACGGTGTAGAAAGAGAATACAGTGTATTCCGAAACATTTTATTACATGAATGAATGCTCATACTGTTATGCTCATTATTTATCTAAAAATATGCTAGAAATTTAAAAGCTGCGTGAAAGGAAAAGTGTATTTTTTATTGAAAAATTAAATACTTTAAATTTTCGTGTTATAAGGTATACATTTTATATTTTATCTTACATGAGTTTTGATTCTTATTGTATATTTTCTGATATTTCTTTGGCAAATTTTTGAAACTGCATTTTACTTTATAAATATCAAGTAATATGCTACTAAGTTTATGTGGGCTCACTTGGCAATTAAGAAAAGTATTGATTATGCGTGCATTTCATCCTGAAAGGATATGCATAAGAAATATTGGTCTGTTTTACTGCAGACATTTGCAGTGAATTCTGTGTGTTAAATTATAATGTCATGTTTTATTCTAAATTGTAGCCTTTTCTGGAATTTGCGTCTTTTGTCTCAGATCATTTTCAAATTCATTGACTCATTTAGTCACTCAAATATGTTCCATAACGTTTGTTCGTGTGTACATGAGTGAACCCGGTAACTCCTAAACGGTGCATTCGATATAGCTCAAATTTGGGACGTATATTATAGGTCATCGTCAACTGATCGGTATTGATTTTAGTGTGTTTAGGACTAGTTTTTTACAGGGCTGGAAAATAGAATTTTTTACATTACGGCCTATGGACGGAAATTCTTGAAAGTGTGCTAGCGTCTATACGGTGCATTCGATTGAGCTCAAATTTAGTATCTATATTAGACTACCGGTATTGATTTTGGTGTCAATGTGACTTAGTTTTCTACAGGGCTACAAAATATTTCTTCGACATTTTATGGCTTATGAACGGAAATTCTGGAAAGTGCGCTAACAACTAAACGGTGCCTTCGATTGAGTGCAAATTGCGTATGCATATTATAGGTCACAGCCACATGACCTGTATAGAGTTTAGTGTGTGTAGAGCCTATAGTTTGTTAACAGGGTGGCGAAATCGATTCTTATACATTACGGTCTACGAACACGGATCAATCAAGGTTTGCTAGTGTCTAAATTGTGCATTCAAAAGGAGTATTTATGTTATTTGTCACCGTCACATAGACTGTATATATTTTGGTGTATGTAGGGCTTTCAGCTTTTGCACAGAACTACAAAAAAGCTCTAATATATTACGGCTCAAATTACACACGAATATTATAGGTCACAGTCTTGCATGCTGAACAATTTTAGGGTGTGTGTAGGCCTTACAGTTCTTTTTTACAGGGCTACAAAAAATGATCTTTTTTTATACAGCTTAGCTCGCAACCCCAAGCCCACCTCCCCCCCCCCAAAAAAAAATATTCATAGACTAAAATTTTGCTTTAATGTACTTTTTGTGTGTGTGAAATAAGATTTTTCCAGAATTAAGCTCACACCCCCCCCCCCACAAGAAAAAAATTCCTGGATCCACCATTGCAGACAAATTGTCGTTATAAAAAACTGTCGCTCTAAACGAGGTTACAGTAAACGTTTAACTGAATTATGAAACATGTATCAGAAAGTTAATATCGTGTCTGGAAAGAGGAATGAAATATTTAAATAGAAGTACTCAAGATTTTATTTTGTTTCCAGATTGACATACAGCCTGAGTAAAAACTTTAAGGCCAGTAAGTAATTTTGAGAAAATGGAAAAATCTTAAACTGAGGATTAAAGTATCATTTGATTGCTAATTACTACTTCAAATATTCTTTTTTTCATGGATGAAACTAGTTATTGTAAAATTCCAGGGTCGTTTTATACCATTCGTCTTCGATAGTAGATTTGAGTTTTATTGATGATGTAAAATGTCTAATATTTAAATTCCATTGAAATAATATTTGAATTCCATTTATTTCCTTTTTCCATTTTCTCAAAAAATTTTACTCGCAAAGTTTTTACTCAGTCTGTGTAAGGCGTTAGTCATCGGAAAGGTCTGACCTTATGTACAGTGCATGTCATGGTAGCAGGGATAAATGTGAAACTCTGTAATTTCTATGCCATGTAGTGCCTCAAAGCCATCGAATCCCCCAGTTACGCTGAGTCCAATCGAAAGACAGAGAAGAAAGAATTTTGCCTGAAGCATAATGGCCGAAATTTGTCAGAGTGGCATTGCACCGTGTTCATTAAAATGCAAAATGTTTTTCAATCAATTCCCTGTCTATGCGAAAGCCATCTCTCGGAAAAAAAGAATAAAGTTTCACAATGTTTTAGACATAAAAAAATTGTTCTTCTTTACTTTATTGCCTTCTTTTTGTAAAAAGTAACCCATTGATGTATATGAATATACATGCTGCTATCATAAACAAAGCAATGTTTATTCAATCAATATTAATCAAACAGGCTGATTCAATAGTGCGTCCAAGAACGACAAAAAATATATGAAAGACAATGGACAAAATTTTCGAGGAAGTTATGGTACTTGGAGGGTTTTTTTTTTTTTTTTTTTTTTTTTTTTGTGGTGACATGAGAGAAATTTCCGTGCGATCCTGAAACGAAGGGATGCTCTTCCAAAAGTTTTTCCCAATAATTACAGGAACCATCTGCAAAATGGTTGTCGACAATTATACTGGAGCACTGGAATGGTAAGAACGTATTCTTTTCAACGATCCTTTTGGCATGAGTAAATATTCAATTGAAATTGCTGAAAATTATTAAATTTAAAATGGCAAAATTACTAATAAGTACCTAATTTTCTTAAGGCGAAAGATGTGATCATATACATCTATTAGATATCTTGTTCAACAATCATTGATGAATGTTTGATGGTTTGATATACCCAATAATAATATTTTTTAAAAATCACGTTTCTCTAAAAAAACAACAACAAATCAATGCTTTAAGTACAGTAAGGCGGAGTAAGTAGAAGAACTTTTTTAATTAATTTGAATTTAGCGTAGTGCAGCACCTGTTGTAAGAACCTTAAGGACATAATGTGTTTTTTTTTCCGTAGAATCTCGCAACAGTTGTCTTTCTGAACATAGGGGGTCATTTGCTAACAGTCAAAAGTTTTAGATTGCGAATAAAAATAATTTAAAAATTCAGTTAAAGGGGCCCACTTACACGCTTAAACCCAAAGAGCGAAAAAAACGATACACTGCGGAGAGATCCGTTTCCTTGGAAACCGACCAGTATTTCCGCGAAAGGGCTCTTGGCGTAGTCCTTTTTCTGAGAATCCTCTCCTCGCTTTCTATATTTTCCGAGAATTTCCCTTCCTCGCTCATTGTTATATTCCGCTCCGCTCTTGTGATCGAAAAACGCTCTTAAAGAAGCTCACTTTTGAAAACTATCTCATTTTTCGCTCCGACTGATCGAATTTCGCTCGTTTGGTTTAAGCGTGTACCCCTTTCTCGGGGTAAGTGGAACACCAGTCGATACTTTTCAATAGGCTAATGACAAATTTTGGGACGGGTAAGTGGGTTAAAATTAGTACTTCTTTTTTTAATCCTATGGGGGAAATCGTTTGTTTTTCTGAAACGGTTTCCTAGAAGCAACTATTTTTATGATACAAATCCAATAGGAGAAAGAGCCTTTATTTTTAAACATGGTTAATTTTTCCATGAAAGCACATATACATTACAGTTTTGCTTTATTTTATGTCACAAATGTTACAAAAAAAAAAAAAAAAAAAAAAAAATCATGAAATGAATCCTGTGATAATTTTATAGACCTGGAACTAAGTATTGCATATCGTAAGTAAGCTCATAAAAAAAACCGAATTTTAACTTAAATTGGCTTAGGCGAAATGGCCGTAATGGCGAAAAATATTTAAGCTGGTCATTGTGAGACAAATAGCCTATATTAAAAAGAAATTCAAAATATGTTGTATCCTGAAAAAGCAGTTTGAAACACTAGCTTCCCAGACAGCACATAAACTTAAATCAAGCTTGACATTGCTTTGAATTTGACGTATTAATGTAAGCTTGACAGTTCAATTCATTTTAAGCTTGCAGCAAGCTTGGAGATTCCCAGACAGCACATAAGCTTAAATCAAGCATGCCATTTCTTTGAATTTGACAATACAAGCTTGACAGTTCAATTCATTTTAAGCTTGCAGTGCTTGGAGATTACAAAAAAATGAGTCAGCAAATATTTTCCCGCCGAATTTAAGTCAATTGAACTGTCAAGCTTGAATACAACTTGATTACAGCTTGATTTGGAAAGCCACATAACAAATAATTTATCATCAGTCATAAATGTCCTTGACCATAGAATTAAAAAAAATTCTATATTTCCAAATATTGAAATTCTTCAAAATAAAATACAAATATACTACAAAATTGATTTCAAAATCAGTCGTTTGTCTCGATTTTGGCCAATATTGCCCAACATGAGTGTTGTGATATTGAAAGTTTTAAAATGTGTGCTGCTTTTAAGTTTATATTATGTTTATTTCCCTAGTAGTAGAATCTATAAATCACATATAACATTATTTTAATTTTCATTCATCCCAAAAATGGAAAAATAAAAGATGCAGATCGGCATGGACAATACTGATCAATCTCACTAAAAAACGGCGTGACAACCGTAACAGTCACTCCAAACTTTAGTCATTTCACCTCGAGTCAGATTTGCATGGTGGTTAGGACGCTTGCTTCGCACGCCTTCGGTCCCGAGATCGATCCTAGTCGCGTACGTTAAATGGAAGCATATTAAAATAACTTGAGGTTTCAGAGTAGAAGGGAAAATGCATGGAAAAATAAAATATACGGGGCGAGTTGGCGCCGGCCCCATGTATTTAGGAAAATTTTTTAGACTGTAGTAAGTTTGAATCATGCTTGCTATGTCAAGCTTACTGCAAGTTGGGCAAGTGTAAACTTGAACACTTGATTCAAACTTGCATTAAGCTTACACGCTTGAAATAATCAAGCTTAATGCAAGTTTATTAACTTGATAAATCAAGCTTACTGCAAGTTTGATGCAAATTTGCTTTGCTGTCTGGGTTATGGTAACCGTTTGAAATTATTGGTTCGCCTAAATTTAATACAATATCTCCTAAGACAGAATACAGAGGTATATAAAAGAACATGACTTTGTTTTGAGCCATGATGAGGAACAAAATTGGCCGGATCAATCAATAGCAATCTTTCCCCACAAACTGGTAGTTCACTTGCCGCAATTGTGAGGGCAACCGCGTCAAATTGTGGGGCAATCGCGTCACCCAATTTTAAAAGTTAATTGCAAAACTACCAAATTTAAAAAAAATGATAATTTCTTTTCTTTTC
Source organism: Cheiracanthium punctorium (assembly GCA_038373885.1). NCBI lineage: Eukaryota > Metazoa > Arthropoda > Arachnida > Araneae > Cheiracanthiidae > Cheiracanthium > Cheiracanthium punctorium. The sequence goes on along the minus strand of JAWZYV010013248.1, from coordinate 89,966 downwards.
CTAATGATAAGTGAGCGTATGTTTTTACAAAAACTAAGGTATTGGTATTATTTTTACACTTTCATTTTACTTACACTGTATGCACGGTGAATGCTCTGGTAAAATTTTGTAATGAATTTTTCTTTTACTTACCAATCTTCAATTGAGCTGGAATTTCGCATACAAGCGGATCTTGGCTAACAATGCAGGAATAAATCATAAATGGTTTTAATTTAAGCTTATTATTATAGATTTGTTTGAACCATTGCTAAAAGGCGATGACGGAAAAACTTTTGGTTTTAGATGAAACCAACAAGAAAATATTGTTTAAATGGATAGCTATCTTTACTTGTTATGAATAATTTCTTCTCTAAAATGAAGGTATGTGTCTAGAATGTGTCCGTGTATGTGTGTGGGTGGCATCAGCTGGACTCTGATGTTTTCCTTCGTGGTCCTGTCCCCCTTAGCATAAATCCTGGTTATACTCACGATGTAGATGATTATTTAAAAGCCGATGATAAGTTTTTTAAGTTGTGGTTTTTTCAGGAGTAATTTACAAAGGCATAGTGTCTAAAATATTGGATAAAAAGGAAAATTGTGGAGGTGCAGTTTCACCGCACTCTTTTTTGATGGCGCTGAAAGCAATTCAATCTGTAAAGTTTCTGGGGATATTTCGTAAAACCTTTTATCCGCAATTTTGATAATCTTTGTGCTTTAGGCTTTATACAAAATTTTTTAATTGATTTAACTTGTTAAAAAGTATATAAACAAATAAAAGCAATGGATTTACTTCATTTGCTTATTTTTCCATTTTTTATTATTGCATCTTAAATATCAAACCAAGCATAATTTAAAACTCTAGAATATCTACGGTGTCATCAACTTAAATGCGTCAGACATTTATGGCTTGAAATTTCCGAGTAGTGTAGGTCAAAATACCAATAATTTAAACGGAATGTCTTAATTTAACTGAAGGAAGCAATGAGAATTTGCATCTTCTTATAAAAAAATCAAAATAAAAGCTACTTTTTTTTCACCCTTGAACGTTGTTGCAATATTTTCAAAAGCCAAAAAGAATACTTTATTGAATTCCATTATTTGATATTACTTTTTCATATTTTTATTGTTCTGCTGTTCTTCAACAGTGAGGAAAGCAACTTTTTGTTCAACTCAGATAATAGACTGAAATGCTTCAAAAGACACATCCTGCATAAATCACACATGCTTACAAGCACGCACTCAAAAATGAGCACATATATAAAACGCAGAATAATTGAGGCTTACACTAAAAATATTCATAAATTCACCCATCGTATTTCAAGAGAACAGCAATCGAAAGTCCCTGCACGTATTAAGGTAACTGTTTATCTTTACAGCCATTAAGTAACAGTTGTATATGCGGAGAGTTTATTTGCAGTCTTTTGATAAATTGTTCTAATTTAAATGTTTGCATAATATTTTGCACCCGTTTTGATTTTAAAAACATTTAAAATTTCATTCAGCTTTTTTACATCTTATTTAATAATCTAGAGTGTTAGTGTTACTGTACAGTATTAATAAGCTGTGAAACTACATTAAATCTTGTTTGAAATATAAATTATTAGTATAAATTATTAGTAGTCTAAAACTTAATGAAAGTAAACTTTGAAAAGCAATTAAATTTTGCATTTTATACGCGATATGTGGATCTTTTATTCTTCATCGTATAACATTAGGACTGGAGGTTTCTCGTTAAATATTAGCGATATTTCTCTGCTGGACTCAATTTTGAAGACCTATGTTTGGTGAAAAATTTAGTGTGATTTTAGTTATGAGACTTGTAACGCCTCTCCTCCCACGTATCATTGGTATTGCACAATCGAATTAGGAGAAATTAGAATTTACAGGTATCGTTAAGGCGCAAGCTTTCAAGAAAACTCCCGAAGAGCAAGTCCGCTGAGTGTCAGTTAGTTCTAAATTCTCTCTTAAAACGAACGTTACTAGAACCGTGAGTGAGAGCCATAGATTTTTGCACTGTGTTGTCAAAAGGGCCGCTGCTTCTCGCTTTAACCCTTTAACGCGCAATGTTCCCACTTTGGGATCACCAAACTCTGACGTTTTGACTGTTGCCAGTCACGAAGAATAGATTGGATTTCTGTAAAAATAGTTGTGGGTGACATAGCTCCACGAGAATCCTTTACTTTTTAGCACGTCATTTCCCGTAAAAAAATGGTCACGATTAATTTTAACAGCACTGACATCTGCTGAAAAATGGAAGAACGCGAAAACAGCTGGATAGATTGCCCAATGCTGAAAAAAGGGCAGCCGTTGCCATCGCTCGACTTAACTACCAGCAAGATGGTGGACGATCGAAACGTACATCGCGTGCCACACATCTGGAGACCCTTTTTTGCCGCAGCTGGCTGTGCCCGCACAGCCAGCAATTAATTAATTTCTGTGCATATCGTGTGCCACAGACCTAGAGACCATTTTAGAATCGTCCCTCAGTTTGTCATCGCGTGCCACTGATCAAGAGACTATTAGCTGTGCGTGAGCATAGCCAGCTGTGACAAAAATGGTCTTTAGATCTGTGGCAGGCGATGAATGATTCAATCTACCGCCATGTGCCGGTTTGAAGATAATGTGTGCCGCCATGTGCTGGCCATGTGCCGCCACAGCCAGTTGCCGTGAGAAAAGGGTCTCTAGATCTGTGGCACGCGATGAACGTTTCGATCGTCCGCCATCTTGGCTGGTAGTTAAGTCGAGCGATGGCAACGGCTGCCCTTTTTTCAGCATTGGGAAAAGGTTGCGCCTCAAAGGGTTAAACAAGTATGTGTATGTTTATAGGATATTTATACAGGGTGTCCCAAAAAGGTGGTAACGGCCTTTAATTCTTTATCTATTAGAGATAAGTCGGCAATGTAAATTGAAAAAAAAAATCGCAAAATAAGGTCGAAAATAAGATTCCCTTAAGAAAAAAATTCCTCTCGTACTTTTCTAAAAAGTTACACTCCTTAAATTTGTATACGACCCCCCGAACAAAAAAATTCCCAGTTAGCAAAATGTGCCCCATACACTAATGAAGTAGGTGATGCACTAAATTTCACCCTTTCATCATACAACATCTGTGATATATCCTTAAAGAAGCATCATCGGGGGCTATACATGATTTTGAATGTTATTGCTGAAGTGGAAAAAAAGATTTTCTTTCTTCATTTCCGTACGACCCCAGAAATGCGATCATTCGAAGCGATTTTTTTACCTTCGAGAGCTTTTGAAAAGTGGTTTAAGTCATATTTATATTTATCTTCATATCTCTGACACGTTTAAGGATATAATTATCAAAATTTGTACGTCACCTCATGAGTGTATGGGGCACATTTTACTAATTGAGAATTTTTCATACGGGGGTCGTATACAAATTTAAAAAGTGTAACTTTTTGAAAATTAATGAGAATGATTTTGTCGTGGTGTTATCTTTTCCCCGATCTTATTTTGAACATATTTTCAATTGACACTGCCCACTTATCGCTAAAAGATAACGAATATAAAGCCCGTTACCACCTTTTTGGGACACCCTGTATATATATATATATGGGGTTCACAGACACTCATTTTACTAGACGTAGGCGTACATATTTAACGAACATAAACAAGAGAAATTAAGAAACAGATTGGAAAAGAAAGATTCGTCGGCCTACTACCTAATCTCTTCTTATTTTTCCAGATTTGAAGTGCTAGACCAAAAGATAAAAATCTCTATTTGAAATTTGGCGTCTGCATTTAATTTTGTCCTCCACCGTGGCACAAGCAGCATTGGTCAATATTTATTAAATCTGAAACAACCAGTATCTTACTTAAAACTCATAATAACTTCTTCTATCTAATTTAAAAGCATCAACAATTATATTAAAGTTAAAAGGTTATTTCAAAAAAGTTGTAGCAAAGCATTTAAATGCAAAAAAGAGTGTTGTGCTGTAGAGGGATTTCCCAAAGTGAAATGCATATGTCGTCAAGAAATTTTTCCCATAAGCTTTCAAAAGTCTGGAAAAACTGACTCTCAGAACTGACTCTCAGAAATTAAGTAGACACCCTGTATATGTTATGCAGCAATACATATGCAAATAACACTGTATTGACAAGTGTTTTATAATCAATGGGTTCGACACGATTTAGCTTTTCTTTTTTCCATGACTAAAAATCCTATGGTCGGAATCCTATGTTAATCAAAAGTAGGACAATAGATTTTTTTCAATATCGAGCCTTAAACATCTCTGAGCAGTTTATGACAACTAGTTTCTTGGATTTTTTTACCATCTTGATCACAAATGATTTGTGATTTCACAAAGTTGAAACGTTTTGTTGAAGTTATAACCGTACATCATGCAAACTAAATTAAATTAAAGGGTTCTAGACACTGTTTTTTTCATTCATTGAAATCAAGTTTTGATTTATTTCCTATTCAAAGGTACAATGACATTAAAGCCATCCATTATTCTTCCTCCTCGTTGTTGGAGTTAGCAACATCTTCACCGCATTTACCCTCTTTTTTCAGCTTGTCCAATTTATCTCCAAGGCAGTTCTAGAGGGGAGAAATAAACAAACAGAAATTATTTCATGCTATAAGTATTTTTTTTTCTCTGAAGACCCTTTTAAGTATTATAGCTTATCTGTTCAGCTTAACCCTGTGAGGCGCAACCCTTTCCCCAATGCTGAAAAAAGGGCAGCCGTTGCCATCGCTCGACTTAACTACCAGCAAGATGGCGGACGATGGCGGCTGTGCCACACAGCCAGCTGCGTCAAAAAAGGGTCTCTAGGTCTGTGGCACGCGATGAACGTTTCGATCGTCCGTCATCTTGTTGGTAGTTAAGTCGAGCGATGGCAACGGCTGCCCTTTTTTCAGCATTGGGCAATCTATCCGGCTGTTATCGCATTCTTCCATTTTTCAGCAGATGTCAGTGCTGTTAAAAATAATCGTGACCATTTTTTTACGGGAAATGACGTGCTAAAAAGTATAGGATTCTCGTGGAGCTATGTCACCCGCAACTATTTCTATAGAAATTAAATCTATTCTTCGTGACCGGCAACAGTCAAAACGTCAGAGTTTGGTGTTCCCAGAGCGGGTACACTGCGCGTTAAAGGGTTAACCTATCCTGCCGCCCAGGTGGTCTGGCTAAAAAACCGTTCTATCGCGCATTAGGGGTGTGTTCGAGGCTTGAAATCGGGTGTTAACTTGCTGGTCATTGGGGATAAAATTGGCCACCCATTTGTTGCTTCCATAAATGAATGACATATACTTCGGGACGTTGTAATGGCGAATTCCTAATCGTCGGGTGCCCCCTTTGTTTAAACAAAAAAACAATCATCATCAACAACAAAAAAAAAAAAAAAACAAAAAAAAAAGCCTATTCGCCCCCGACCAATGACCAAATGGATGAAACACTGAACATTGGTAGACAGCGAAATGTGAAGGTTCAGGGTTCTGATCTAGTGCGTGGCTGTGGATCTAAAGTTTTTGCTGGTTTTCTTTAGATGTAACATGATTACGCGCAAAAAACCCCTTAAAAGTCCTTCGCACAAGGCATCCCCTTCCCTTAGGCAGATAACACTTGTTTATAATTGCCTTAACCAATACAACCAACCATTAGCCTATCCGTCCAGAGGAAAACGGACGGATAGGCTGACGGCTTTAATTGCTAATACCAGGGAAAAACTATTGTTTTTGTTTTCGTTTTTTTTTTGGGTGGGGGGTTGGAAAGGAGGTTGTTTCTCTCATTCTGAGTGTGACGACAAACCAGTAGAAGAATATCATGAAACCTAGTAGCGTAGCCAGGATTTTATTTCGGGTGGGGGGGGGTATCAAATTGTAAGCCAGACTTCAATTGTAAGCTAAATATCAAACTGTAAGAAAAGTAAAGGGTCCCATTACAGGAGGGACTGAAGCTCCCCTCTGGCTACGCCCCTGATGAAACCAGTAGAAGAATCAGCTGTCAAACATGAAAGCATAAGCAGAAAATTGCGTGCACTGATTGCTTAACTTAAACAACATTGCTGACTTATGGATGGAACGTGCAGTGATTGCTTAAGTTATGTTACGCTATTCAGTCATTTGTCACATTTTAATGACTTTAATCTGCAGCTTGAACTGACATTTTAAAACTTATCCTCAGCATACTTTCTCACATATTTTTATGCGAGATATCAATCTACAGGTGAAAACTAATAATCAACTTAATGCAATTAACGTACACAAATAAAAAGATAGTGAAGTACGAAGGTTTCGGGTGGTTGGAAAGATCCATCCTTCTTTAGCTGTGAACAATTCCATACAAGGAGGAAAATGAGAGAATGCAGAGATTTCAACAAGTTTTTTTAGAGATCTTTTATTGTTACCTCACTGTAGTTAAGACGTCAGACTAATAAACAAGGCTGGCTCCGCTTATGCACAACAGAAAACTCTCTCCTCGGAACAAGACCCTTCACTAGACCATTGTTAAATCTATTGGCCTACACGCTGCCTCCCCCTGGATTTGAGCAAAATGAACTGACCGACTCGGCCAGGCATTAATTTTTTCAGTTGAAAATGTCATTCATCAAATTATTATATATTCATTAATTATGTGATTTAGACTTGTGTTGGTTTCAATACAGAAAACTGTAAAATATAAGCTATTATTTTTTGCACATATTTATGTAAAATCTTTATTTGTAGTTATAAGTGGCAACTGGCCAGGCCATATTTCAATGTACCACGCCCGCCACCACTTAACGAAATTAAGAGCTCAAAGCGGTGTCCCAACAGGGGAGCCTGATTTCGTATATATATGCATACCATATCAGCATGGCTCTCCCAAAAGTATTTTTTTAGTGTTGAAATGGGGAGAAAACAGAATGTTCCTTACCAAAAGCTTAATTCGATTATCGCAGTTTTCTCCTTGAGCGCCGTTTTGGCTCGTTCGGAATGTGATGTCACAACCGGTCTGGGCATGAACAAACTTTGTTTTGTTCTACTGTTATTCTAACGTGGAGTTTTCAAATTGATTAATAGTTTAATTATTAGATCCAAAAAAGACATTTCAAACATATTCTTTATTATAATAGATCAGTAAGTTTCATGTGTTGTATTTTAAAAATACAAATTGAATTATTGTAAATATACCTAGTTAATTCCACGATAATTGTTCGAAAGAATTAAGCCTAACAATCGGAGTATGTACATAAACAATGTAAACCCATAATGTCAAAGATTGATTTAATCCATGTTATAGTGCAAGGGTTCCCAAACTTTTTTTACCCGCGGTACCCTTGTCAGGCTGAAAGCATTTCGCGGCACCCTTTTCAGACTAAAAACTTTCGCGGCAGATTTCCTTTAAAGCAATATGAATATGAAGGTTAGAATGAAGCAGTTTGGATGCATTTTACGTTATTTTTTGTTTGTTTGTTTATAGGGCTAACCATCAAGAAAGTACTCTCTTGGGAAAGGGATATAGAATTTTGACAATACCCCATTTCAGGGAGTTCTTATAAAAGAGAGGCTACAAGACAGTCTTGAACTTGACTGAAATATTTTTGTTTGAGCCCACTTAGTGATCGGCTTGGCTCACTTTCTCGGCGATACCGGTTCAGAGGAAATTATTTTATTATACTCCACCAAAACACTTTTCTTGATTATCTCCACGGCATCCCTGACATACGCTCGTGGCACCCTAGGGTGCCGCGGCACCCAGTTTGGGAACCTCTGTTATAGTGCTTTTTTGTATTTTCAACTTTATTAGGGGCACAGAAGAGTCTCGATTGTTCCAGTTTCCCCATAAATCTGAGTTCGTGAAAAAATCAGTTTAGCTCCCAAATAATGACCAACACATGCAAAATGCGTAAAAGAATTATTTTGTACCAAAAATTTCAAATACTTGGCTCACCCGGAAGCTACGTCAGAAATCCCCCTCGGAAATAAAATGGGCATATTATTCCTATAGATGCCCAGTCAGACATTTCTGTGCAGTGTTGATATGCTACATTAGCGATGGCGCCATATGGCTGTATGGAAAGGAGTCATCGTATTAATACAAAAGACAATTCAGTACACCCCCCACCCCACCTATAACGCGGTAGATATGTTCCGTGCTATATGAATCTGTGTTGTACGGAGCCTGAGTTATACTCCATGTGGAGTGCGAAATTCGCTGTATAATCGCTGCAAAACTTATTCGCACACCTTGGAAACACAACCATGTTGAGTGTTGTCATTGAGAAGTTATATTAATCACAGGAGCTAAAGCGAAATGAAGTCAGAACATCTGTCTCATCTAACCGTGCTGTATGAGTCTCTTTTAATGTGTTATACGAAAACTATCGCAATTTTTATACTGTGTTCTACGAATCCGTTTTCTATGAATCCTTTAATACTGGGGTTTACTGTATTATTTTCCGATATAACTAAGCTGTTCTAATCATCAGTAATGTAATAATATGTGAGTACATTTTAAATTTAAATATGCAGTCAAATTAGAAAAATTGCTTTGTTTCCCTTTATCAGTTTATTAAATTTTATGATTTCGATAATTCAAATTTTCGATAGTTCGAGGCAAGCCTGCACCCGTCCACCTAAAATTATGGAGACTCTACTGTTGTTGAGTAAAAATAATTAAATGTTTAATACTTTTATTTTATCAATTAAGTTGCTAGTCTAAGAGCCAGCGACCCCAGACCTTCGTCATAATATAAAAGCTGAAACTTTCTCTGCGCATACCCCCCAACAGAGGTAGGAACAATCGGCCACTATAAAGTTTGGATGACCGTGGCTTTGGCAGGTAACAGGTGGCAAAGGTGTATAAAATTGCAGAATATTTTCGTCATTTCATAAAGCTTAATTTTTTTATATGTTCTTCTTATCAGTACTAGAAATCACTTTATCCCTTGCCAGACACTTTTCCATCGTGGCAAACCCCCGCCAGACAATCTCAAAGTCATGGAAAACTGTTGTGTTCGTAAACTCCCGCGACGAAGTACGTCAAGCTGTAACAAAATGCCAAGCACATTTTATACTGCTACTTCTGAACTTTCTTACGATGCTGCAGCGCGCTCGTAATAGAATTACGTTTTCCATGACTTTGAGGCTGTCTGTCGGGGGTTTGCCACGATGGAAAAGTGTCTGGCAAGGGATAAAGTGATTTCTAGTGCTGATAAGAAGAACATATAAAAAAATTAAGCTTTATGAAATGACGAAAATATTCTGCAATTTTATACACCTTTGCCACCTGTTACCTGCCAAAGCCACGGTCATCCAAACTTTATAGTGGCCGATTGTTCCTACCTCTGTTGGGGGGTATGCGCAGAGAAATTTTCAGCTTTTATACTATGACGAAGGCCTGGGGGTCGCTGGCTCTTAGACTAGCAACTTAATTGATAAAATAAAAGTATTAAATCCTGATTACGAGAGGTTTGTTTATGTCACGCAAGCGCAGTTACTTTCATTCACTGGTAGCTACGTCCGTCGAAATGCTATTTAAGCTGTAGCGCACGTTCCAGAACTGCAGAAAAAACTTACTTTTTTTTCGTCATCTAACGCACACAATATTTCAGACATTTCTTTCGGATTTTTACCCTGAACTTATCTACGCCTTCCTCAGAACACCACTGCCAGTATAATTCCATCTCCTGTTTGCAAAATTAACACAGAATGAAACAAAACATCGATCATCAGGCATACGACATACAAAAACGAAAAACGAAAAATCATATTTAACTCACAGTACTTCATATTTTCCACTGCTCCAATAAATGAATAAATGAATTATCAAATAAAAATGAAGAATAAAAGTACCAACCTAGAAATAATATCGAAACCAAGTAATACCTTGAGTTCTAATTGTTTTCGGCCTTTTCTAAAGCTTAATGGTTTCTACCATTTCACACACTTTTTTTTTGCATTTTCAGGGGTCATCAATATATTTCTTACTTACACATTTTTACTTTGAGTTTTTCGTTACATATAACTTTGTGTTTTTCCCAATCGGTTAATTTAGTTTAGTTCAGTCCATATATCGAATTTTATGGCTCTACCGCAAAACCTAAGAGACTTTATAATTGGAGATTACATTAATATTGCTGAAAAGATGAATGTGAAAATGCGTAGACTGGTGGAATCTAGCTGGGTCATTTTAGGTTGGTTTTAATAAAGAAATGGTGCAACTCTCGAACAGTTTTCAAATGGAATAAATTAAGTTTTAAAATATTCAAAACTTCATTTCACAAGATTCACTATGCACTCTCATGAAAGGTAAGGTTATAAGATTTATAGAAGATTCAACAAAAACGGAATTTTCTGAATCACAGGAATCTGACTTAAGGATGTTTCTTCTTCTTTTACTATGTTTCAAAAGACACGTTTAGGTTTATACTGTTCGCAAGTCCACAACAATCTGATTTTTCCTATGTATTTAGTGTGATTGAATTGTTTAAAACTATTTAAGATCCACCTGGCTAAAGTAGTTTTCCGTTCTTTACTTTTTTTTTTCTGCTGTTCTCTTTTTTTTTCTTTCCTTGTAAGAACAGTTATAGGTCAAACATACATATATATATTCCAATGGCAAGAGAAAAAGACAAACTCTTACAGAATACAAAAAAGTGAATTACATCAAATTCGAAAACTGTAAGAGAAAAAAGTCTATATCTCATCAGCAGATGTCTAGAACTCCAGTATCTCGCCCTGCAGAGCCGAGCATCCCAACAAATGGCCCCTATCCATGATTTCGTCCTTCCCACAAAGTGGGCATTTCGGGCTCATGAAAATTCCAATACGATACAGATGGGAAGCCAGGCAGTCCTGGCCCACTGCAAGTCTAAATTCTGCCACAGCTTTTTTGCGGGGTTTAGCAGAAACATTCTACTCCAAGTTGCTCCTACAACTTCTTGAACACATGCGAGAATTGAGCAATGCCTTCCAGTTTTGTCTCATTAGATTTTTTAAGTAAACTTTTGTGGAATGGAAGGACTTGTAAGTACATGGCTGCTGAACTATTTGAGTGCTCCAGCATATCGGCCTGTTCGTTGCTGTATATATCACAATGTCCTAATATCCATTGGGGTATTATATGCCGCCCTTCTTTTTTCAGATTCTGTAAATCAAACATATTAAATAATATTTTCAAAATATTAATCAATATGAAGAATTATTTACTTTTGGAGACTTAGAGATTTTGGAGATTTTTCAATTTCATATATATATAAATATCAAAAAAGCTGTGTTTGAAACATTGAGGAGAGGGTTGCTGGTAATTAAACTCTTTATTCTTCATCACACAATCCAAACTATAGAGATAGGAGTTAGGACAATTCAAAACATAATGGAAAATAAGGCAGGGCGAGAAAATCAACTTTTACAGAGTCTTTAGACAAATTAAAAAATGCGGGAAAAAATTAAGAAAGCAATTTTATTAATACTGCGTGGTCAGGGGCGTAGCCAAGGGGGGGGGTTAGGGGGGTCATAACCCCCCTATGAGGAATTTTTTGCCATACAAAATGTATATTCTTCACTACATTATCACACCCACGTATACATATATATGAGTTGTAGTAGTCGTAACCCCCCCCCCCCACGAAAAATTTCTGGCTACGCCCCTGTGCGTGGTCAAATGATAAACTAGGGGGTTACAAAGACTGCAACTGGTAGTGACGTCTATAGATCAGTTATCTCAGAACTGATTGGTTCTGGACAGTGGCGTAGCCAGAAATTTTTCATGGAGGGGGGGGGTTACGACTACTACAACTCACATATATGTATAAGTGTGTGTTATAAGGGAGTGAAGAATATACATTTTGTATGGCACAAAATTCCTCATGGGGGGTTATGACCCCCCTATCCCCCCCTTGGCTATGCCACTTGTTCTGGAGTTCGTGACGTTTGCCCCGAAGCTGAGGCTTGGGCGGAGAGCGTTTTATTTACCTTCTATTTATTATTCTTGCTCTTGGCAGCCTAACAATGCAGGAAAATATTTCGAGAGAATTCTAGTATGTATTCTGACAAAGCGTCGTGGAACAAAGAATTAAAAAGAATGTATTTCAAGATTGAGAAGATTTGGAATAAAACATGATACTATTTTTTTAATACACTAGGGGCCAAGGCCCCCCAGACTCGCTACGCTCGCTTTTCGTATGAGGCATTCGGTCCCTAATAAGGCTTATTCGTAAAAAAGACATAATTTCAACAGACAAAACCCGAAGATTGGATCAGATAGAATGTTACTGAGCTACGCATTGCTTGGTTCTTCCATGTTCATTGGTACATAAAAATTTAAACTTCACACTACAGTAGACCCCCTTCCCCTCATAACACGGAAGATATTTTGTTATGGGAATCCGTGTTGTACGGGTCCTGAGCTATACTCCATCTGGAGTGGGGAATCCGCTTATAATAGCCTTTTGCTATACGTTTTTTATCGATATCTCCTAAAATAATTCGAATTTTGAAAAAATCGCTTCGAGGTGTGTCGGGAACTGTCATGGAAAATTTCCGTACAAAATTTGGTAGGTCTACGATCACCCGTCTGCGAGCTACGCGAGACACATTCAAACAAACTAACTAACAGTTTACACATTTTTTTATTAATATAGAAGAAAGATAGTTTTTATTTTGGCGTAAAATGGGCGTCATTCTAACTCATGTTTGTAAATTTCACGCGATTTTAGATACTTGGAAACGCTTTGTTGCAAAGGAATGAATGATTTTATGCCAAATCTGGCAACCATTCTGTTTATTTTTTCAGTTTTTTTATTAATATCTTTTTAAATAATTCGATTTTCGAAATTTTAGTCAGCTTAACAGGTTCCTCGGAATTTTTCGAATCTGTGGGTACCTTAGTCGAAACTCAAATCCCCACGGTTTAGGAGGAGATAGGGAAACAAGCTTTGACAGCGACAGCGACAGCGGCCTTTACTTTTTTTTAGAATAGAGAGATACAATTCGTTACATTAATTTCATTACATATATATAGTAAAAATAGTGTTCAATTTCCTGTTAACACGTTGAGTGCGGCTTCGATATTCTTGTCCGTTTCGTTCAGCCGGCTGAAATATTAAGATATATAGAGAGCAAAGTTGTTCATGAATCACAAAAGAGAACGAGACACACAGGTATTCCACAGGGTGCCGCTACAATAAAAATGCAAACTTATTCGGAAGCAAGACACACAAAAAATCGTCCAAAAAGGTCGTGACGTTTTGCAATATCTATAAATCCAAGCTCGTGTGTGTTTTAATACATTTTATTGAAATGACTACTTTACTTTTCAACTTTGATACTGTCGGTCCCAAGGACCGGTGATGCCCAAATGAAAAGTTGACTGTCAGTCCCCAGGGGTGCCTCGTCAGGTAGCGCTTTCACATATTTCAGTCTTTACGTTTCAACAAAGATTTATATTTTAATGACTTTTTCTACTATTGTTATATATATATATATATATATATATATATATATTATATATATACACACACACAGAGTGTCCAGTGCTAACGGTGTCGTCCGGGGCCTTCGCAATTAGTGACGGGCCTGCGCGTGTATTTTGATGAGCCATCCAAAGAGGCCTACAGATGCTCGAGTCTTCACGTATACATCAGGCATTTCTTAAGCTTCCCAGTGCTTTCAAACGTTATTTAATGTAGTTTTAAGTAGTAATTGTGTTACTAATTCAACTACGAACTCATGATTAATTTGTTTGCTATGATACATATTGACATAAAGAAAATAGATGCATGTAATTTGAAGGAAAAACAAAGTAGCGCTTACTCTCACGATTCACGATTGCTTATTTTAGTTTCACAAGTGGATATTTAATATACTTTAAAATAACTAAATACACAAATGAGAAAGACATTTTTATAATGAATATTTCATGAACGTAGTCGTATCTCCTACGTTATTTTAAACAATTCAAGATTAATCTTTAACAAATGCAGTGCAGATGTTAAAGATTAATCATGATGTATTAAAGCTCATTTCAGTGTTTTCGGGATATCCTGTATATTGGAGAAAATTGATAAAATACGCTCTATAGCGCGATCCCTGAATTAATTATTCTTTAATAAAGACATTTCATGTAGTATATATTATTCTTTTGTCGCTTTCTCAATCGAACTTTGGAATTGAGCAAGCATAATGAACGCTTGTACAAAATATTAACTACATTTGAAGTTTCTGTATAAACGGGCAAAAATCAATAATTTATAATTTACTGTATTTCTGCACTGTACCAGATGTAAGTCTTAATCACATAATCAAGGCATATATAACTGATAAATAACATTTTCAACTGGCAAAATTAAATTGTCTAAATAGTATCACAACGTCATGCTTATTTACAAGAATAAAAACTACTCAAGTAATACGATTTCTGATTAAAATAATTTATTTATAAATAACACATGAGTAATTATTCACTAAACATGATTTGCATACATATTTTTAGAATTTCTAAATACATTATAAGCGTTCACTTACCTTTACATTCAGAGCAAAATGTTCGAATTTTAGGATAAATTTTCATGAAAGAAAATGGCGCAAGATTCACAAAACGATTACCTACATCTAAAGTTCTTTAGTACGACAAAAGTATAAAAAAATTGTTTTAAAATAATAAGATAATATAACATTTATAATACTTAGAATAATAAAATAGAATACAGTGACTGGGGAAAACAGGCCTCAATGATAAACTCATTTTTAGGGATGGCAACTCATAAGCAGGCCCGTTGATTAGCGATGGCCCCGTGTCGTCCAATGAAACTTGAAGGATCTGGTCTCCGAGTTAGCTCTTTGTTTTCACTTTCAATTATTATTTTTCTCTACGTTTTCCTTTAAACTAGGTCTCCAGCATAGTCAGATTTTTTAAGGCGACAATGGACCATAATTATTTTTTTCTAAATTTATTTGCCAATTGCTGTAAAATTTTGTATATTGATATAGTTTTATTTGACTAGTAAAAATACTAACTCAAAGTTAACTTCAGAGTTTAATTAACTAAGAAATTAATTAAAACATGCTAATGAATGATATTATCTAAAAATGCTCCATGCGCATCAATTTTTGTCTGTGACATTAGATTTTTTTTCTTAAGCTAGCTTTATGTTGCTATAATAAAAGTTAGTGCGCAATTTTTTTTTTTATAATCAAAGCTTTAGTAATGAAGAAACCATTTTCGTACACATATGTGATTTTCGGCAAAATTTCAACCAAAACAACACAAAAACATAAAAAAAATAAGTTTAAAAAAAATATTCAATAAAACTTGCACTAAGTTTCATTAATACATTTATGAAGCATCTTTTCACCAAATTTCAGTAAGATACAACAATACCGAATGCGCATGGAACATTTTTAGATAATATCATTAATTAGCATGTTTTAATTAATTTCTTAATTAATTAAACTTTGAAGTTAACTTTGATTTAGTATTTTTACTAGTCAAATAACACTATGCCAATATACAAAATTTTACAGCAATTGGCAAATAAATGCAGAAAAAAATAATTATGGTCCATTGTCGCCTTAAGTGTTTAAAATAAGCCAAAATGTTAAAAGAAAAGTAAAAAATATTAATAATATTAAAAAAAATGCATAAAACCTCACCTCTTCTAGTACCAAGTCGTGGCACTCGGCAGCATCATTAAATACTTCATCTCCTGAAAGTAAAACCAGCGTAAGCTTTCTCAATAAAGACCGGGAGCTTAGGCACCAAAATGTATACATTATTTTCATCCCATATAACTTAAAATACATGTACTAGAATGCTGTGTGTGTGTGCGCCGTTTGTGCTTTTAAAAATTGAATTCGGATAATAGAGCACTAAAATCTAACAAAGAAATTATGCGTGCCTTAAGGGTTTAAGAAATGTGTGCACTTTGTTCCTTTATTAATAAAGAGAAGATGTTCAAGCACTAAGGGCCAAAATATGCAGTTATCTGTCTCGGGCCGTGGTAGCCCAGTGGTCAAGATGTTGGACTCGTAACCGGAAGGTTGCGGATTCAATACCAGCGTACCACTATAGACCACCGTGTGCATGCCGTGTACGTGCACGTTAAATCCGTGGTTTCGAAAGTCTTCTCGGTGGTCTCTAGCAGTTTCTGAGGGGTGCCTATATTCAGAAGCCCTATCTTCTGATGAGGATCAAAATTGTGCCAGGAAACTCTGGGAAGGACCTACGTAGCTCTAAACGACACATTCAGTGACGGGAGCTGTCCTCTCCTGGCAAATAAATAAATTATTTGTCTCATAAAATTAAGAAATATACACCAAGTGTTGCAAATGGGCGCATCTTGCGCTATGGTAAATCAAAGCAGTATCTTCAAGCACTAACATCTGCTCAATAAGCAATCATGTATGTGCTGTAAAATTAAAAGAATTCACTAAAAAGGCACTATTTGAGCTCATTGTTTGCCTTTATTAATTAACATCGAATGTTCAAGGAAAAAACTGAGTTGTTTATGCAAATGTATGCATTTATGGACTTTATGATCAGCAAGCTTTAAGGTGAGCAAATGTTTTGGTCACTTTCCATTCTGTTTAATACCGGTTATTAATGCCTCATGTTCTTTGGAAACGCATGAGATTAAAAAGATTGCTTTATGGTGCTTCAACCACTTATTGCATAGTTTGGCAAAGTAAAATACGGCTAAACAGACATATCCGCATAGCACTATTATTTCCGTTTACAAGTATCACTGTACACTCAAAAATACATTGTGTATGAATAATTGGTCAAGTTATATTGTCTGGTTAGGGCAACCAGACCTTTCAGCAGGCAGTACAAAATATGCTTCAAACGTGCTGGAGCGCAAAAATAAAGCATTTTATACATCTTAGAAATGTACTGTATAAAAAATGTTAGTTAAGAGAGCTATTAGCTATTCAAGATCACAGTTGAGCAAGTAGAGAGGTCAATATAAACCCAAATATATGTAATATATATATATATATATATATATATATATATATATTAAACTGCGGGCAATATTTGGCACTTCCACATCGAGGTCAAAGTTTTGAATTTTTTATCATATTTACCCATTTCCCCATATACCAAAAAAAATTGCTTCTGGAATTTATATTTTATTGTAATTTAAAAATATATGATGTATAAACACTAATTAATCATATAACTATGATACTCTAAGTCTATGGAGGAAGAAGGAGAGGGACACCAAAAATTACGATTAGATCACTACTGCTTTAATGCCCAATCGATTAGAACGTTGGATAACGTGAATGCAACCTCTGGCATATAGTATGATTACTGAAATGCGCAGCTCTTACCTATCAAAAAGTTTCCTTTTTCATCAAAAATTTTCTATTTAAACTTTCATATTATTAATAAATTAAATTATGCCTTATGTAAAAATTCAGGCATAACTTATGTACAGAAGTGAAGATAGAATCAAACGATTTTTGTTTCTGATACGCAAACTTTCTTTGCTGCCCCTGTCAAAACGTTAACACCCCCTGTACTGTTTGTTTGTGATAAGGGAAATGGCGTACATTCCAGTCTGGTATAACACTCGAATTAATAAGTGCGTTGATAAATTCTGGGTTGAAATTAAGGCAGGATGGGTGGAGAGACAATTTGCAAGAGTTCCAGTCAATCGACTCAGGCTAATCTGTGGTAGATTTTGTAAATGGTAATAGAAAAATTGATATCGAGAGACAGGAAAATGCACATTTTCTACAAGGAAAGAAACTGTCGTGCCTTTAAAATGCGCCTCAAACCAAACTATCTCGCATGCAATGTTGACAGCATTCTTACGAGTAAGTTTTCAAGATAAGCAAAAATCAACTGCGCTGTAACACTGGAATTATAATTTGTAGCGGATTTTCAGGTAAGTGCCTAATTGTCTTGGAAACTTGTTTTGGTTCATCTATGAAAGAAATTTCTTTCTTAATGGAAAAACAAATTGGAATATAGCCTTTCAATCGGAATTTATGCATTTATTTCAGTACATATGAAGGTTTTTCGGAGGAAATATGTAATCTAAGAATATTACTGGCAGCCATTAACCACCAGGAATTAGATAAAGGTCCCAACAGCAAGATCTGGTGCATAGAATCCCATGTGAATAGCCCGAGAAATATTTAAAAGATACTTTATGATCGTTTAACAAAGATCTTTTTGATCTTTTTGACTAAGGACTGTGCAGAGGAACATAGCAGTCTATTCTTTCCTACTCAATAGCTAGACAATATCATACCAACTAGACAACTCACTAAACAAATTTTCACAATCGCGAAGTGGTTTGCCCATAAACAAGAAAATGTGGTAATTCGTGCAGTTTCCCATCCGAATACTCCAATAAATGTCTAAATAGCAATTCTTGAAATACGAAAGGCAGACCATGGTAGGGATCTGCAAAGATAACCTCCGTCAGGGTTCCCGCTAGAGTGCGAGACCGCGAGAATCTCGCATAAATTTCTTAAATCTCGCGCAAAAAATATTACAGCGCGAGGTATTCTCGCGCTGCAAAATATTCGCCACCTGCGCGAGATTCTCTCACGCTGTTTGAAAGTTTGAAAACGCCAGTTTACAAATACAAAAATTTGTTTTTACTCTACTACTGTCGGATAACGAGCGTGCCGCGGCCGCAATGAAGTGACCCCCCCCCCCTTCCTCTCTTGAGTTTCTGTTCAGAGATAACAGGGTTAAATCATCGGAATGCAGAGGGGGAATATTAATTAATGCTATCGGTGCTGAGCTGACGTGTTGATTTTTCTCCTCCTGCTTGCCAGCTGTAAAATGTTTTGTTTTTGTATGCGTGTGCATCGTATATGAGTTTTGAGAGCATTTCATCTGTTTGTGTTTTTATATACCACCACGATTTATGGAATTATTGATAACCTCTGGCAGTTTGAAATTTGGACACCCCCCTTCCGTTCTAAGTTTAGTTGTCGTTCACAGTAAGAGTTAATCAATCTTTTAAGAAACCCCCCCCCCCAAAAAAAAAAGAAGCTGAAATTTTCCTGTTAAATGCCGGATAATCTAGCTTATACTGTAGTAAGAATTTGAACTTAACTATATCTGTTTTAACTTTGTCACACATATTTGTATCTTACCAACTTTGTAGTGTAATATAATTTAATATTTATGTAAATATATTATATAAATATTAAGGTATTTTATATAATTTTATTATACTAGATAAAATATTATAGTTAATAATTCTTTTGCTTAGTTAAACTGGATGTGATTCTTTGAATAAATTTGAATATTCATTAACTTTGAATATCCATTAACAATTCAAGTGCAAATTTCAGTGCACTTTCAAGTGCAAATTTAAGCAATCTTATTAGAGTAGCTGATAGAAATATCAATTTAGAAAGTTTTCCATATGATCAAGCTGTAAAATTTTTTAATGAATGGAAAAATCGGTGTTATTGAAATTGTACTATAAATAAATAAAATGATGTTAAACAATATTTATGTTCTCACTTAACTTTCAGAAATCTCACTCAAAATTTTTGGATGGGTGAGAAATCTCCCCAAATTTTTTTTTCTAATGGGAACCCTGACCTCCGTATTATCCCATTTCTGCAAACAGTACTTATTGCTGTTTTCCTACAAGAGAGATTTTAATTATTTGACAAAAGAGACTCTTAAAAAATACTTTAGTTGTAAAACAGAATTCTGTGATGGTTGGTTGGGAGAGAGAAAGGATAGAGCTCAACTTATAGCCACATTCACTTGGTAATTTTTGAGTCTTTTTAATCAGCTAAAAGCTGTGCAATTCAGTAATCATGATCACGTGAGACGGGTGCAATCTCGTCATCCCACGATCTAGTAAAATGGAGCTTAAAGTACTAGAGGCCTATTTGTAATTTTAGAACAGCCTTAGTTCCATCGCCTTCTCCTACTTAGACAAAATAATACCATAATTAAAGTATGTGATTTATTATACAGGGATAATACATGATTATACAGGGTGTCCCAAAAAGGTGGTAACGAGCTCTAATTCTTTATCTATCTATTAGAGATAAGTGGGTAAAGTAAATTGAAAAAATTTTCACAATAAGGTAGGAAAAAAAGATTACGCTATGAAAAATCTTCTCTGGTTAGTTTTCAAAAGTTACACATTTTAAATTTGTATACGACCCCCGTACAAAAAAATTCTCAATTAGTAAAACGTGCCCCATACACTAATGAAGTGGCATACAAAATTTGAGAATTATATCCTTAAAAGTGTAAGAGATATGAAGATAAATATAAAGCTGACATAAACCACTTTTCAATGGCTCTCGAAGGGAAAAAAATCTCGTGGAAGACCGCATTTCAGGGGTAATACAGAAATTATGAAAAAAAAAATATTTTTTCTTCCACTCTAGCAATAAACGTTTACATTGAAAATCATATATAGCACCCGGTTCTATTTCTTTACTAATATCTCTGCGACGTTGAGTGATGAAAGGCTGAAATTTGGTACATAACCTCATTAGTGTATGGGGCCCATTTTGCTGACTGGGAATTTTTTTGTACGGGTGTCGTCTACAAATTTAAAAAGTGTGACTTTTCGTAAAGGAACGAGAGTAATTTTTTCTTAACCGTGTCTTATTTCCGTCCTTGTTTTGAAAATTTTTTCAATTTACATTGCCCACTTATCTGTAACAGATAAAGAATTAAAGCCCGTTACCATCTTTTTGGGATACACTGCATATTGATAGACTACACAGAAAAATATTAATATCAGAAATAGTAAAAACCTTACTTTTTTTTTTTTTACTTTACTAAGCATGCCCCGAGTTACGAGTGCAAGTTAGGAGTCATACAGGGGAAAAATATCTGTTGCAATATTTTCCTAAATTTTTTCATTGTTCACTGATTTTTCAATGCAGTTGTAGTGCTGTGCGCTGAACATTTCTGAAAGTGAAAGAAAATAAAGATTTACTTTTTATAAGGATGTATGTGGAAAATTGTAAAGAAACATAATGACTTTTTTTTTTCTTTCTTTCAGCTTGGCATGTAACTTGTTTGCTTTTGAAACTGTACAAGAGCTGTGTGGCAAGTATACTTTTTCTCTATAGCTGCCTCTAAATGTAATCTAAAACATACCATGAATAGGGCTGAAAATCGCTTACCTAACAAGCAGTGCATGTCGTGATAGCAAGGGTAGAGGTCTTTCTCAGTGCATCCTTCGCCATCTCCCTGGTTGTCAGCGAATGCCCAGACAACGCTGACCAGTGCAGCGAGACAAAAGGAGACGTTGATCCTCTGCATAGTTGCAAAATGAACGGCAAACACTTCGTTCTGTTGAGCAACAATAAGAAGTTCTCAAAGTTTGAGTGTGATTGCACTTGCTAGGGTCTGCCATTTATACAGAAAAAGAACCCAAGGAATGAAAAGTGTCGCCTGCTTACACTATTTACAATTTGCACAAAAAGAAACAATGAAACAACGGCCAAAAGACAAAACGTCACGAGTAGAATCACGAAAACACCACATTAATTATTCATTAATCATTTAATATAATGAAGCTGATTCAACAGCTCTCCCATTCCAAAAAAACAGCGTATTATTTTCCGACAAGGAAGTGGCCCTTCTTTTGTGATGCTTAATAACGCTGGCTTGTTCGTGGGCACTCAAAAACAGCAGTTTTCAATTTAAAAATTAAAAGAGATTTTGCTAGCTTCATACAATAAAGTTTTTAAACAAAGTGTAAGGCTGCATGTAGAGCATTTGCATTTGAATATTGTATGCGCACGCATCTTTTTATCTGCCACTGCATACGGCTGTAGGTCAACAGTCTTTTGTTGTCTGTGGGGGAAAAACTAAAACAGCTCAAAGTCTACCGTTTGTCTGCGAGCAAACCTGTAAGTTCAACCGTGGAAAACGTAAGAAGCCAGCAGAAATAGGCCCTGCCAACAGCATAAATGTATTGCTGCCGTTCAAAGGCCGATGCACAGTTTTTATGAAAGACTCATGACAGCAGGAGCCACGAGAAGATTTTGATCTGGTCATATCAACGAAATATAGTCGTAGATCATTTTTAATTTTCCTAACTCTTTTTCTCTAACTTTAATTCTCCTTTCTTGCGGTTCTGGGCGTTTTCGATCAATAGGGGTGTTAATTTTTCCTCCGAGATATTTCGCGATGGAGCGTTCAATTCATTTACATGGAAGACTGTTCATCAGAATTAACAAGTCAAGTGCTTACTTTGTCCACCATTATAAATGACCTGTGAGCAACGATTACGCTTTGTTTTCTGAGGATCATTCAGTGGCGTACGCAGAAATTTCAGAAGGGAAGGGAGGTGTTACGCTAAAATCGTAACTAGGGGGTGAAAATAGGGCACGTGCTCCAGATGTTGTGCTGACCAGGACGTCAAATTCAGTATCAGGTGTAGTTCCGTGGGATAAGAGCACAAGAAATATGGTTCGTTCAAGGGGATGCCAGCTGCAGTTGCAGCAGTTTGTTAGGCAGCAGTGATTATTAAGTCATTAATGACGGTGCCAGGCTATATCTTTTACATACACCAGTATATGCTGATTCCTCCAGAGATCAATGAATTTCCGGATAAAAAATAATTTTTTAAATTATTTATTAGTTTTTGCTCATGCTTACAGACGAAAAAAACCCCTCACTTCCCGATTGCGAGGGATATTGTGCAGTTCTCACGCTTAGCGTACTTATATCTGTAATTACGTCTGCCGCACAGTTATGCAATAACTAATTAAAAAAAAAAGATTATAATCTTTTGAACAAGATGATGGTTCGAATGAGACATTGGAGGATCGTGCGAATGAGATCAAGAACTAATACAGCTCCATGGGATGGAATGAGATTCATTAGAATTCCACGTTATTCACAAGAGAAATACGAGTTAACCCTTTAACGCGCAGTGTTCCCGCTTTGGGAACACCAAACTCTGACGTTTTGACTGTTGCCAGTCACGAAGAATAGATTTGATTTCTGTAAAAAAATAGTTGCGGGTGACATAGCTCCACGAGAATGCTTTACTTTTTAGCACGTCATTTCCCGTAAAAAAAATTGTCGCGATTGTTTTTAACAGCACTGACATCTGCTGAAAAATGGGAGAATGCGAGAACAGCTGGATATGTTGCCCAATGCTGAAAAAAGGGCAGCTGTGTTGCCATCGCTCGACTTTACTACCAGCAAGATGGCGGACGATCGAAATGTTCATCGCGTTCCACAGATCTAGAGACTCTTCTTTGACGACAGAAGGCTGGCACAGCCAGGTCGACTAATCGAAGCCGTTCTTTTTGTCACTACTGACGGTATGGGCAACTGTGGGCAAATGCCCACCCTCGCGTAAGGAAATTGCACAACATTATAAATATGTATAAAAATTCTGAAATCTGATCATATAAAAAAATTTGATCCTAAGCAAACCATTAATTTTACTTAAATATGTTAGAGAGGAAAAATATACAAAATTGTTAATCTTAAAATACCGTTTTGAAGAACACATTTTGAAAATAAAGTTAAAAAATACAGTAGAAAAATTGTAGCCTATACATGGTTCCAGTATATAACGTACTTGTCCAAAACCTTTTGTATTAAGATGAAGTATCCCAAATTATCATGAACATTTTTTCAATGAACACTTAGCATGCAAGACCTGATAATATCTGATCAGTCATTGTTGATCTTATTCAGGACTTTACTAGTGTATTGAAAAATCTTCCGACTGTTATTTACTACCTGCAAATGTTAGAGCTATTTGCAAGCCTTTATACACTTTAGGCAAGTACTTAGTATGATGGTTTACTAAATCGAAAGTGTTTTTCTTTCAGATTTTGTTGTTATTAGAGGAGAAATCTGCCGCAGAGAGCTCACATCACGCCTGCTTTGGCTTCGGATGAAGTATTATGTAAAAAGTCTCTATCCCGTAGAAACTTCCGACACGCTTCATTTTCTTAATAAAGTATTTTAAAATTTTTTCACCGTTGTTACGTAAAGCGTAAATAGGTATAGGTACAGAGCCTTTTCCCAATCCATGTTATTAATCTATCTAAATAATTGATATTCTAAAGTACTCTTCTGCTTCTGTTTTAATTTCTGGATTAGATCTGCAAACGGTGACTAACTGTACGAGGACACCTCAGTTTAATACCATGAGCTTTTACTATTTCTTTAGCAGATGTAAGGAGAATGGCGAGTTTTTGGGGGTGACCTTCTCGTCTAGGGATTAAACTAATTTTAATTTCGCATTCTTCGGGATAAATAATTAAAACTTGCATTTTGCTGCATGAAAAACGCTTAATTAGAACAAGGAATTCTTGAGTGTATCCATTGTAGGGTTTCCTCGTTCTCGAGAAATATTAGCACTATCGCTTAGTTGACTTCAGCAGTTTTGGAATCTTTTTTTTTGGCAACAAATTTGGCGGAAATTTTTCACCAAATGTGTTATTTATTCCTGTGTGTTATTTATTCTTATTTATTCCTGTGATTTGTCTGTAGCAGATTGTTAATCCACTTTCAAATAAAATTCGTGTTTCGTCCTGTCAACTGGATTGTTTACTAGAAGGTCGTAGGGGGGGGGGACCCCCCCTACGCCCTTAAATACATCCTTTCTCCCGTTGTTGAATTTTTGAGCTTCTTTCCGCGGATAATAAATCCCCTAACCACCTTTACACAATTACCAAGTTTGGTCCAGTAGTTTTCCTTTTCTGATCGTTTTAAAGTGGAACTTTAATTATAATCACCCGGTATATTGTGCAATGTTTTTTTCTTCGTGGTCAAAGAATTATTCATTACTAGATGCAGGGCGAGCAAATGATGAAATACTAAGACACTTCGTTATTTCAATGTTTTAAGAAGATTGAAATGAGGCACATGGTGTTGATGTACAGTGTAACATATTTGTTTATGGTTCTTACTTCGGTTTCTGAAAACAGCCGTAATTTTCAAGAAAAAACTGACCAAAAAGCATTCAAAGCAACTGAAAGAATATACTTTGCTTCTGTCAACTTTCTTAAATGAATAAATTTCAATAAATTTTAAAAATAAAGAAATTTATATGAAATTTAAAATTATGAGAAAAGTTTTATGTGTCTGTTTTATTATTTTGATATTGAAATAAAGTTTTCTAAAAACTCAAATACAGGGATCATAAAATTTTGGCCTTGTACCGTTCCTCAAAATTTTTAGGCACGACCTTCGATCTAATAAACCGATATGCATTCTGCATAATGAGTACTTCAAGTATAGAATATTGATTGTAGGCTAAATAAAAGAATGGAGAAGCAAACCATCCCCTAATTTTATAGCATCAGTGCTTCCCTTCCAAAGACTGTACGTACGGGTAATTTTTCTAAAAACATAATAATTTCTCTATCAAGCTTCCAATTTTAAATGCTTTAGAATTCAATTGTATTACATTCGGTATATTCTCAGTTATTTATTTATTTGACTTTTACTATGTTTTTTTTTTTTTTTTAAAGTTCTTGAAAAGAACGATCACTCAATTAGCTTTAATGAAAAACATAAAGAATTGTTTTCATTAAAAAACCTGTATTTCGAGTGTAATTCTTGTGCATTAAGGAGTTCACTCATCACCTTATTTAGTTTATAGTGCTTATTAAAATATCAAGTATATTTGTTACGGAAATACTCTTAATTATTTCTCACTAATTTGCTTAATTTCTAATCAGGATCTACAGCTTTTATACAAAACGACGGAGCAACTGGAATTTATAGAAGGCTATACGGATATTAGTCTTCTCGAGGTGGCCAAAAAATGGTGTGCTCTGAGTGATGAACAAAAAGTACTTTTAAAGCCTGGATATCATGTTTAAAGTAATAGCCGTCACTATTCTAAAGTCAAGATTTATTACTGGAAGTATTTAGGAATCCCCCTGTAAATATGCAGGTACATCTTTTTGGAAATAAAATTCTAATAATTTTCTTAAAATAATTGTGCATTGTTTGTTATTACTGGTTTACCTCGCCGCATCATCCAAGCTTTCTTACTAGTTTTTTTTTCCTTTTTTTTAATGCATTACTCATAGTTTCTCATCTACAATTTTATTGATTTCTTCAAATTTATACTTTATGTTTATTTAATATGTTTAGTTCCATCTGTTCATATGTATGAGTTCATATGTATCGTTCCACCTCTATTTATTTAGTCTATCAGTCTGTATTTTTATCTATTTATACGCCTGTTTGTCTTTCTCCGTTTAGGTACCTATCTGCCTATAGCTGTAGATCTGTTTATCTATTTGTATCTGTGTTTACTGGTCTGTTATGCATGGCCGCGAGACTAGATGAAACAGATATTTGTGGTTGATATGCAAGGCGAGACATTCCTATTTCTTGCCCTCATACATTCCGACTGTCTATCTGTTTGTCAGCATGTCTTTTTACACAATTGTCTGTCTGGGCCGCCATGGCCAAGTATATAAGGACACTGAACAGTGAATATGGTAGATGGCTGAAATCTACAGCCATCGGTCCATTAGATAGATCGGCCCGTCCTGAGTTCAGGACCTATCGCGAGGCCATCGATCTGACGGTCTGGTGTTTTGGGCGGATTTCTCCAGATGCAACGTAAATATGTGCTAAAAACTCCCTAAAAGGTGTCCCGCCGAAGACATTTCTTCTTAGGTAGATAGCCCTCGAGTTTTGCCTTCAGACACAATACAATACTCTGTCTAGCTGTCTATATATTTTAGCCCATTTACTGAACTTTACCAATTTTCTAAATAATATGAAGCTTGATTTGACATCGATTTCTTTAATATTTTAAACAATTCCCAGATATTTTAATTTCATTCTATAATAAAACTATAATATATAATTATAATAAATAACTATAATAGTGTGAACTCATTTTATAATGAAAATACCACACACTAGGTGCATACTTTTACCCTTCTTTTCCCAGTACAAGACTTTTCAAATAGGAAAAGTATAGTGGGAATGCTCCTGTGATGTTGATCATATATCTTTTTATATTTCATCCTTTATCCATTATCTTTCCACTATATTGCATTGTATGTATGTTAATAACGCATATTTTTTTTCATTTTCATTTTTTTTTCTTTCTGTCTTTTTTTCTGTGTGTGTGGGTATGTATGTGTGGCTGGCAAGGATGTTACTCTCTGCCCCCAGTGTTTGGAATGGGCAGCTTTTTCTCCGCCTCTTGTACAAATGCTCTCCACATTATGTCATGGCGGCATGTGAGCTCGAGTGGCCCAGGCCGATCTAGGAATGTGTGCGGTGCGACCATCCTATGTAAGTGCAACCTACGTTTTGTTGGTATAAAAGTGTTGACACTTGCTTACAAATTGGTAATCATTAAGCGTACTCCGTCATTACTGTTGGTAGATTTCAGAGTTTTCTGCCTATATTGAGAAGCTTTCTACGGTGCATAATTGATTTGCTTGTCACCTGTATCTACTTCTTTCATCATTTATGCCCTCTTACCTTAAAAAAAAAAATGCTTCTCGTAAAATAAATTTTCTTGGTGTCCCGCTGGTAGCTTCTGAGCTTAAACTGTATGAGCTTAAACTGTAACACGTTTTTGTGTGAAATTATTTATCGCTGTTGTTTAGAAATCAATGTAAAATTAAAATACAGAATTTTTTTTTAATGGATTAACCCTTTGCATTTCTATATTGAGTGTGACTCGATATAAGAGCTTGTATCTCAGAAGCTACCATTGGGTATATACGTGATCTTGACTATCACTTTGGATGCATGTTTAATCTTCACTTCCATCGTTACAAAGATACAATGTGTTTATTCATATTTCATTCCTTATCCATTATTTTCCCACTGTATTGCATGGTTTTAAGCGTGTTAATAATGCTTCCCATCACAGTCATCGAATAAATACATCTATAAATCTACGAACGTAGCATGATGACCCGGCTTTGCCGATTTTTTTATTTATCAGCATATCAATGCATCTCCAATGCGTTATATGCAACACCTTACTAACCTTTTTTGGGAGGGGGGGTAGTAGTAAGTCCAGTCACTTGAGTCACTAAATTTAAAGCGATTGGAAGCAGGTTTTAAGTGCTATTATCATAGTGTAAATACATTCATAATAAAATTGGATTTCAGGCCCGGACTGATGCCTTTGGGGGCCCTCGGCTGGAGATTGAAAAGGGGCCCTTTACTTATCAATTTAGAGGGAATAGAATATTGGAATGTGTAATATTTGGAATTTAGTCTTACCTGCCTAAAAACCACATTTAACTACTTTAGAGCTTTGGGGGCCCCTGACTTTAAGGGGCCCCCTCGAGTCGCAGAGCTCCTGGGGGTCCTCCGCTACGCCAAAGCGTAAAGTCGTAATAGTTTTGGGAAATAAATAATCCAATTACTCTGATATATATATATATATATATATATATACTAGCTGAATGCCCCGTTCTTCGTCCGGGAATGAATGGATTCTTTCTTTTATTTATATTACGGTTTGTTGTAATTACTAATTATCATAATGAATAGATATAGCAAAGTACAGATAATATTTATGATATCTCATAAATATTATCTGCATTCAATAATTATGCATAAAGAATTTCATGGCCTTCGTTTATACGGTGAAGAAGATGATTCGGCGCAGCGCCATCAACTGTCGAAGTTTTTGCAAATGGATAGCATCAAAATATTTTAATGTTCAAATATCTATATGTACGATTTTTCACAGCAAACAGTTTAACGGACAAGATACGCTGCAGCGCCATCTAGTGGCGAATTAAAGTAATAATACGCTAAAGCGCCATCAAAGGGCGAGTGTTAAGCAAAATGGATAACGCGAAAATATTCTCCGTGTTCAAATGTGTATGTATACCAGTTTTCAAAGCGGTTAGTTGAACGATCAAGAAGTTGATTGTTGAAGTGCTATCTAGTGGTGAGTTAAAATATTAAACTCTAGGGCTGCAGTCAGGGGCAGATTTGCCGAATTGGGAGGCCCTGGGCAAAAGCTTCATTAGGGGACCCTCTTTCGAAAACTTTTTAAAAATTTACAAATTTTTAAACTTAAAGAACAATTTGGTGGCCCCCTTTTTTTGGTGGGGGGGCGGGCGCTTGCCCCGAATGCCCTTCCGGAAATCAGGCTCTGGCTGCAGTGCCATCAAGTTGTGAGTACAGACTAATGAATACTAAAAAAATATTCTCTCTACTCAAATGTGTATGTACACCAATTTTTAAGGGGATCGGTAGAACGGCTTTGAAGTTGGTGCGCTGCATCGGCATCTAGAGGAAGAGTGCGAATGTAGGCGATCGCCTAAGGCCCCGCGCTTAAAGAGGCCCCGCTCCTGGGCATGGGCGCCGGTAGAATATTTTCCAGGGGGGGCAAAGACTACTCAAGGGGGGCAAATACTACTTTAACGCATGGTTACCATGTTGGAAAGAGCAAAAAAGCAAGGGAAAACACTGCATACAAAAATCCAGGGGGCATTGCCTCCCCCTTACCCTATGCTGCCGGTGCCCATGCTCCTGGGCCAGTTTTTTGCTATCACATTAGACCGAGCTTGGTAGATTGTTGTGATATATCCCGAAAAAAAGCAGAAAAATTAAGGTAATATGTTCTAGCACTGCTAGTAGTAACTTACATAAGCCCATGGGCGTAGCCAGCAAGGGGCAGGGTGGGGCAGCTGCCCCCCCTAAAATGAGCTAGTCATAGGGTCTGATTATGACAAACCGGGCATTCTCCGGTTAGACTCCATATCCTGCCCCCCCTTATGAAAATCCTGGCTACGCCCTTGCATAAGCCATGATAGAAAAGAGGCCCCGCGCTTGCGCTTCGCCTGGGGCCCCGCACGCTCCTTGGGCCGGCTCTGGTACCATTTTTCATAAATCAGCTGAACGGTATTTTCATAGCAAACGGTTGAACGGTAAAAAAGGCGAGTTATAGCTAAACGGATGCTAAGAAAATCTTTTCGTTCAAACATCTATATTTACGAATTTCCATGCCGATTATTTGAACGGTCCTGAAGATATTGGTTTGAAGTAACATCTAGTGGCAAGTTATATCAAAATGGATAACGCCAAAATATTCTCCGTGTTCGAATATCTATCTATATACCAGTTTTCATAGCGATCAGTTGAACAGTCTTTTATATGCTGCAGCCGCATCAATAGACGAATTAAAGTAAGAAGTTGATACGTTGCAGAGTGCTATCTATTGGCGAGTTAAAGTAATGATGTGCTACAGCACAAAAGTAGCTATTTATAGCAAAATGGATAACACGAAAATATTCTCCGTGTTCAAGTATCTATCTATATCATTTTTCATAGAGATCAATTGTCCGGTCATGAAGTTGGTGCTCTGCATTGCCATTTATTTGCGAGTTAAAGTAATAATGCGCTGCAGTGCCATTTAGTAGTGAGTAAAAGTTAAATGAATAGTTAGAATATATCCACGTGCTCACATGTGTAAGCATCAAAATTTTTATGGCGATTGGTTGAATGGTATAGAAGTCGATGCGCTGCAGCGCCATCTTGCGGCAAGTTGTAGCAAAACGGATAGCGTAAAAATATTCTCCATGTTCATATATCCATGTGTACCAATTATCATCAAAAACGATTGACCGATATTTTCACAGCAAGGGCTTAAATGAAATAGAATTCGGCGTTCTACAGCACCATCTAGCGGCAAGTTACAGCAAAATTGATAAAGTAAAAATATTCTACGTATTCAAATATCCGTGTGTACCAATTTTCATCAAAATTAGTTGAACGCTACTTGCATAGGAAGCGGTCGAACGAAATAGAATTCGATGTACTGCAGCGCCATCTAGCGGCAAGTCATGGCAAAACAGATAGTGTAAAAATATTTTCCGTGTTCAAATATCCATACGTATACCAATTTTTGCCAAAATCGGTTGAACGTTATTTTCATAGCAAGAGGGTTGAACGGAATATAATTCGACGTTCTGCAGCGTCATCTAGCGGCAAGTTATGGCAAAAGGGATAACGTAAAAATATTCTACGTCTTTAAATATCCGTGTGTACCAATTTTCATCAAAATTAGTTGAACGGTACTTGCATATCAAAAGGTCGAACAGAATAGAATTCGACGTTCTGCAGCGCCAAGCTGGAGGAAAATGGATAGCATAAAAACCTTCTCCGTGTTCAAATATCCTTAAATGGCAATTTTCATCAAAATTGGTTGAATGGTATTTTCATAGCAAGCGGTCCAACGGAATAGAATTCGACACTCTGAAGCGCCACCTAGCGGCAAGTTGTAGCAAAATGGATTGCGTAAAAATATTCTCCGTGCTCAAATATCCATAAATGGCAATTCTTATCAAAATTGGTTGAATGGTATTTTCTTAGGAAGCGGTTGAATAGAATTCGACGTTCTGCAGCGCCACCTAGCGGCAAGTTATGGCAGAAGGGATAAAGTAAAAATATTCTACGTCTTCAAATATCCGTGTCTACCAATTTTCATCAAAATTGGTTGAACGCTACTTTCAGAGCAAGAGGTCGAACGGGATACAATTAGATGTTCTGCAGCGCCACCTAGCGGCAAGCTAGAGGAAAATGGAGATCATAAAACCCTTCTCCGTGTTCAAATATCCATAAATGGCAATTTGCATCAAAATTGGTTGAATGGAACTTTCATAGCAAGCGGTTGAACGGAATAGAATTCGAGGCTCTGCAGCGCCACCTAGCGGCAAGTTTTAGCAAAATGGATTGCGTAACAATATTCTCCGTGTTCAAATATCCATACGTACCAATTTTCGTCAAGATAGGTCGAACGGTATCTTCATAGCAAGCGGTTGAATAGATTTCGACGTTCTGCAGCGCCACCTAGCGGCAAGCTAGAGTAAAATGGATAGCATAAAAACCTTCTCCGTGACAAAAGACTTAGGTGTACCAAATTTCACGGTGATCGGTCAAGCGGTTTTGGAGTTTTGCAACGTCATACACACATACACATCCACAAACATTCATTTATATATATATATATATATATATATATATCAAATTACTCTTATAAAGTAGTATATCAATTTTGGGGCCTCTTCGGGGCCACCTTGAGCTGGGGCCCTCGGCAGTCGCCAACCAGCCGACCTGACCAGTTCGGGACTGTTGGATTTCTATTCGTTATCTGATAATTCACTGATTATTGGCTAGAAGTATTTTAAAGAAACTGGCGTGATTGTCCTTCATTGTATTTAAGTAATCTCTAAGCTTTTCAAAAATTTCACCATCGTAGGATCATCGTTCGTGTGTTTTCTTTTACTTTGGACCCATGTTTAATCTTCACCCCCATCGTTACAAAGTACAATGATGATGGGGGAAATAAAGAACACTCAATCTCTAACTTCCCATGTAGCACTGTGGTATATGTATGCATATACACACTAGGTCTTGGTGAGTTTTGATAGTATGCGTAAAGAGGTTGTGGTAGCGGACAGATGGCCACCTGGTACTGTTTTTGTGACGATCATGGACGTTATAATGACCTACATGGACATCTCTTCAGCGTTACATGTTCGTCACATTGTGAAACTGGCGTCACATGTCTAACACGAAATGATGTCGCAAATGACGTCCATTTACATCGCGCAATTGTGATGCGACGAGCGTGACTGAATTTAACGTCGACGCAACGTCACTGTCAAGATGAGTGCTCTATGGGTCTCTGCAACGACTGAAATGATCAGGTTAAACCTGGTTTCAAGGAGGCGAAATTTATAAGTCACTTTTATGCAAGCATGTTTAGAATAAGTAACCTGCGAGCTTTCTGTAGTGTCTCAATGGCCTCAAAAGTTAGCGGGAGTTTGTTGAATTGTTCTTTCATAGAAACTTGAATTTTTTTAAAAGAAATAAACAGTAGCAGAACACGCTTGAACAGACAATCTTTTTTCCGTTTGGTTTGTTTCCGTGGGACAAATCTTTCTTGCCACTAGTATGGTATAATTAAAGTAGTTAATTTCGTTAAAGTGGTTTTGTCGTTATCTTTATAGGACTCACTGAGATAAATTACGTATAATTGATTTTGGGTAAAATATCCAAAACCGTGGAAAAGGATAGTTGATGGTAATTCACTTGCAAAGCAAATTTTATTGTTACACTAAGTTGTCTTTTATTAACAAATAATTTTAATCAGTTTTAATCAATTATGCTTCATTTGTTTAAAATGATATTGGTCAATTTTTTTTTCAATCAACATTTGTTTTTCTGTAAGCTATTCCTTAAGTAACTTAACATTATCAACACGCTGCCTTTAAATAGTGCTCATCAATTATGTCAATTAGTGTTTATCAATTACCTCAATCTTTTATTTCAGGAATGCTGTTCGGTCTCATTTGAACGGGAAAAAGCAGTGAGTAACTGTGGATATCCGAAGGAAAATCTCTTCTGATCTTTTAATGCACACGGTGACGCACAGTTATACTCATCAATAAATTCAGTCCTTTTTTATTCTTGTTATTAGTACCTATTGTATTCGTATGGATTTTTTTTCTTTACTTCAGTTAAGAAATTCAAGGCAAGGAATAAGAAGCTAGTACGCTATTTTTGGAGGAAAAGAAAATACATGAAGTTGTATGTGTGTAATTTAATAAACATTTAATAAAGTGTTGTGGCGTTCTCTCTATAAGACCTCTTATAACTAAGGTGATCGAACAGAGGTAATTTGCTCAATAACCTGGGAATTCAATCTTTATAAATAAAATAAAAATGTCTTCGTATGTTGAAGTCGCACGTACACAAACCCACGCTTGGCGCAGCCGGCCCCAAATTTTACACATATACGATGAAAAGAAATAAATGAGAGAGAGAGAGAGAGAGAGAGATTTTCAGATTTGCGAGCCCGTGCATTACGCTTTACAAGGGAAAACCCTCCTAAATCGAGAAGCCTTCCCAAAATACATAAGGAGGTTTTGGGGTTACGGAGTGGGAGTTAGTACGAGATTTCAGAAAGCGTGGACCAATCAGATTGCATTATTGCCAGTTTCTGTCGCCGAAACTTGCAAATAAAATGGCGAGATATAAAAAATCTCTCGCAAATCGGCGTAGTTGTAAAAAGTCTTTTCATGTTTTTACTTCCTTGTACGGAGTATAAGGAAGTTATTTGATCGCGAAAAATTTCGGGAGAGAGATTTTGAAGAAACAATCGATTTTGACTACCTCTAAATTTACTTTTAAAAATTGCTGCAATGCATCTCATCGTACGCATGTATGCCTGTTCGTATAAATGCATGAACAACCCATTTCGACCAGTTTTTTCCTTCCAATTTTTCTGTACGTACATATGTTCGTACTCTGCGAATACTCTGCTAATTCCTGTGTTCGTCGTTTTAAATTCCAGTTGGTGTAGAAAGTTCTAGTAAAGAGTTCACTTGTCATGATGGAACACGAACTTAATTGCTTCTGGAACTTCGTCAAACAATCAGCTGTACAAATTCACAGGCACAAATTCTCATGACAGTCCGCTCAATACAGAAGTTTTCACGAATGCTGTATTTCTCACAAAATAAAACACTTCTACATGCAAAAGTTCAGTGGAAATTGACGAGGGAAATAGTAAACAGTCCCTCAAGAAATGAAGAAATTACACACAGCAATTAAAAACCAGCTTTTGAACAAAAGCGGCAAACCGCTTCAAAAGTGCATAAAATAACGAAGCACAGCTTCCCAGCAGAGCTCAGGTTTCTCTGCTCCAACGACAGCGGACAAACTATAGATTGACTACCGGGGGACGCCCGTTCATATTTATAGGTGACGCAGAAGCTATTAGAAATTTCTAGAGAAAACTATCCGTGGAATGTTCTAGAACAAACTCGTTTTTGATTGCGTAATAGAAGGGTTATAAAGTAATATTAGGCTATTATGTCATTTTAATGCAGAAATACCAACTTTACAGGCCCCATTGGGAAAAATGTGGCGAATGACTAAAATGCCGCCAGACTTGGGGATTGTTCAGCGAAATATCGTCAAATTTGACTCCAAAATATGCCCTCAAAAGTGAGGTTAGCGAAATCTTACGACCCATACTTCTCGAAATTCCTAGAAAACGCTATGTAAACTAGTGTTGAAACCCAAAACTCCACATCTCGCGTTCTAGTTAACTGATTTTGATGCAGAAAAATGCAAAATTTAACTATTTGACGCGTAGAATATAAAATTTTAAACTATTTTAAATCCCAGAACAGTGAGCTGCCCCGAAAATTCGTAACATTGCCCCCTTCCCAAGGACTGCACGTCCCGGGCAGTACAATCTCTAGTAGGACGTCACACAAATATTTACAATACAAACTTTAACAATGGAACTTAACAACATAATTTAAGCAAGTAATCAATGAACGACATAAATATGCAATAATAAATAATAAACATAATAAATAAATACACATTAATTAAAGCCAATATATTACAAATATGTGCACTAAACATGCGTAAACACAGAGTAAAAGAGTTGAAGAAAGAGGAAGAGAAGAAAGGGGCAAGAAAGAAATTAGAACCGAAGGAAAGGAAGAATTACGCCATAGTGACCATTGTCCAATATCCAAATAGTTTATTACAACCGCAGTAAACGGCTAGAAGATCGAAAGGGACGACCCTTGGTTTCGAGTTAGGTGACCTACTAATCCGTACGACATCGTTCAGTCTTTATAGGACTGTGTAAGGACCGTCTCCCGGCTTGCAGCTTGGAGACAGGCGTTTTCCGTCGAGTAGGATTTCACAGCCAAACTTTGTCACCTGTTGAACTCGTGTCCCGTAGACTTCGTGTCGTTGCGAGTCTTCATCTTCACGTAAACAGGTTGATCCAGAGCCTTATTATCGCATGGGCACGGGACTTTGCCAGGGCCCCCGGCTCGAAAAGGCCGCCAATTTCAAATATTGTTCTGAAATATGTTTTTTGTATCAAAATTTTATGAAAAATAAAACAAATTTAATAGATGGGGGCCCCCAAATTCATCAATGCCCGGGGCCCCCGTTGGTGATAATCAGGCTCTGGGTTGATCCGCTCTCGAGCAAAATGATGCAAGGCTTCAAACAGTGCCTGGAGATTTTCATGTACTCCTCTGGCAAATGAAGGCGTCTCTGGAGGGCGACCAAACACTAGACCGGTGGGAAGACGAAGATCTCTTCCGAATAGCATCTGGGAAGGTCTGAAGCCGGTAGTCTTATGGATCGCACTTCTATAAACCAGTAGGAAGACGGGGAGTTTCTTGTCCCAGTCCTCTTGATTCTTAGACACTAGGGGCTCTACCACCATAGTACAGGAAAGCTTTCGGTAGCGAATATATCGAGCCTTCTCTTCTCATGACGTCACAATCCGAGAAATATCCGATATGCCTTAGCACGATCCTATCGTAATTGTTTGACTGTCGTATTCACTATCGGAAATAATGAGGTTTTTTCCCGACATGTTGGATGACGGTGAAAACTTGCATCCGGTATCGGAGAGTACAAGATGAATGGATTTTTATTGTGTGTATCATGGAGTGTCAAGTACTTCCACAAAAGGACCCTTCTCCCTAGCACGGTGGGGGAGTCAAAAACTGGCTTCCACTTTTGATGGATGTCTCTGGGGTCTTCGAAAATTCTGAAGACAATTTAAGAGGGCAGAAAGCAGTGTGTTTTGATTGGTTGATCGATTTGAATGTCGGATAGACCTTTGCATGCACAAAAATACTCGCTTGTTTTATTCGACACTCATCATGCTAGCACTAAAAGGAGAGTGGCGGCTATTTATCTGAAGTATTGACTATCCGACTGCGAGAAATATCCGTCGGGGATGTTCTACGTTACCATGGTGCTAGAGTCCCAGGAGCAAGAAGTTGTTCAAAATAGTGCGATTAAACCTCTCCACCATGCCGCCAGACTGTAGATGTAAGGGCGAGGTCTGGGTTTTGTCTATTAACATAGTCCTTTGACATAGTCTATTGACATAGTCCTTTAAAAACAGCAGAGGTAAAGTTCGTTCCTTTGTCGGAATGAAGTTGCAAAGGGCTCCCATACCTGGAAATCCATTCTTGCACCAGTACCTCTGCTACGGTCGTAGCTTTTTGATTGGGAATAGAATACGCTTCGGGCCATTTCGAAAAATTGTCAATGACAACTAGGATGTATTTGTTGTCATCCGAAGTTCGCGGACGAGCTCGCAGGTTGCCGAGGGCAATTCTTTCAAAAGGCGCTCCTACGTTATAGCGATGTAGTTTTTCACGGCTACTTTATTTCTTCGGGCCTTTACGGGCAGCACAGGCGTCACAAGCTTGACACCACCTTTCAACATCGTCTCGAACCCTTAGCCCAGTAGAAGCTCTCGCGAACTTTCTGCAGGGTCTTCATTATGCCGAAATTGTCCCCAGTTGAGCCATTATGCATTTCTTCTAGAACCTTCGGAATCCTAGAACGAGGGAGTACTAACTGCCATTGGAGTATCTTGCCGTCGTCCGACTCCCATTCACAGTGGGAACACCATTTACACCTCAGGACATTCATTTACAATTCCATTCATTTACAACTCCGTTTCTGAGGTGAAGCGAATCTCACAATGCCCAGTCAATTCTGTATCGCTTGAAATTTTTTAAGAATATTGGAATATGTCTCGATATTAACAGCAGTATGTGTATCTTGTAGCTGTGGTAAATAAACTTTAAGTAGTTCATTTTTTTAAGTTAAAAAAAATCACACGCACATTGTCAATCGGAAAATTTCAGAGACATCTAATTATATTATTACGAATTTTCGGGACAACCCGCTGCTCTGGGGCTTAAAATGGTTTAATATTCGTATTCTACGCTTCAAATAGATAAATTTTGCTTTTTGTTGCATCAAAATCGGTCAATTAGAACCGGAGATATGGAGGTTTCGGTTTTCCATTGTTTTTCAATGGAGGTTCTAGAAATCTCGAGAAATATTAGTCCTAGGGCTTCGATCTCTTCAAGTTTGAGGACTTACTTTTGTCGCCAAATTTGGCGATATTTTGCCAAAAGTCCCCAAGCTTGGCGACTTTTTGGTCATTTGGCGCGATTTTCCCATTGGAGAGTGGAAATTGTTTTTCCTGCATTAAAAACGCATAATAACCTAACATTTCTCTTCTATGACGTAATCAGAAGTCCCGCTTTATCTGGAATCTTCGAGAAATATACTTTTCTAGAAGCTGCTCGCAGCTTCTGCCTTCTTTATAAATTCCACCAGCGCGCTGCTCCGAGAGTTCAGTGTTGATCAAGCTTTGAGAGAGTGAATACGCTTGCTTTGTGATAGAAGCTGTGTTTCGCGCTGTTTGTGAAGCTTTGAATTTAAGTGCTGTGTGTACATTTTTCATCGCTGTGTCTTGAGAGACTGTTAGTGTTATTTCTCGTATATTTTCACCGAATTTTTGCCTGTGAAAGTGTTTTATTTTGTGTGAGAAATACAGCATTTGTGAGAGCTTCTGATCCAAGCGGATTGTTAAAAGCACGTTACTGCTAGATTGTGCTTGTGAATTGTGTGCAGCTGATTGTTCTACGAAGTTCTAGAAGAAATAAAGTTTGTGTTCCATCCTGACAAGTGACTTTTTACTTGAACTTTTTACACCAACTGGACTTTAGAACGACGAACCCCAGGAGTAGCAGAGTAATTCCGCAACAGTATAATACACTAACGTATGCTGCATCAAAATCGACGATATATTTCTACGCTGGTAATGGCAACAACTAAATGTAAACATTAGCGGTTGCATTTCCGTTTTCCCTTCATGATAACATCACGCATAGCCAGTTTCTCCAAGTTAAATTATTTGTACCTGTTACTATGAAATAGACGAAGTAATAAAGTAAACGCAATCTATTTACACATATTACACTAACGCATGTGGTACCAAAATCGACGATATTTCTGCGCAGTGAATACCAACTAGTTGTAAACATTAGCGGGTACTTTTCCGTTATCATAACATCACACATCACCCACTCCGCCACGTTAAATTATTTGCATCTGTTACCATCAAATAAACGAAGTAATTATATAAAAATTAAGACGAGGTTGCTATCCTTGGCGCATTTCAGCACTTTATTTTGTTAACTGTAACAATATATATGTGCAGGAAAGAGGGGAAATACGTAGAATCTACCTAGGAGGCATAAAATTTACAATGTTCATCCATATATTTAAAAACATTGCACACATTGTTAATAACTGTTAAAAATAATCTGAAAATTCAGGATAATTCCAGTCCTAATTTTCAGGAAAATAACCGTTTTCCCCCAAGAATTGATTATTTTCTGTTAAAAGAAGAAAAATGATTGCAACTTTCAGAAATTTCTTGTGAAAACGGTAAATTTCCGTGTTTGGTTTGGCTTGTAAGTTTTGCAGGTAATTTTGAGAAATGGATTTTCGTTGGACATTTTAGATGAAAAAATATTGACACCAAACGCATTCTCATGAGTAATTAAAAATTAAACTATAATTAATTACTATTTTAAGGAAGAATACCAAGAGTGTTTCAAATCACATTCATAAATGTATAGGATAAGGTTGAGCTAGAAAATAATTTCTGCTATTATTATTATTTCAAACTGATGACGAAAAATCAAGGTGCATTTTTTATATATATTTTTAGCAGCCAATGTGTAGTTCTTTTTCGATTTTCAATGTTTGCAGTATATTTGTATAGAAATCTAAACCGATATGTCAAATATCTAAAGAGTAAATGTTTTTGCTTATTACATACATTTGTGAAAATCGAAATTAA
This sequence comes from Cheiracanthium punctorium, assembly GCA_038373885.1. NCBI lineage: Eukaryota > Metazoa > Arthropoda > Arachnida > Araneae > Cheiracanthiidae > Cheiracanthium > Cheiracanthium punctorium. Next base: position 50,363 of record JAWZYV010013248.1, on the reverse strand, counting down.
TTTCTTGCTGATTTGACTATATTAATAATAACTGTACAACACTTTGTCACGAATTTGAAATTGTAAATCATGAAAAGAGAGAGAATTCCTCTCCCGCAAGGAAACTAAAATAACTAGGGATCGACCGATACCACATTTTCGCCGATGACCTATACCCATACTTTACCTATAAATTCATTTTCAGAAATAGCCGATACAGATACTTTACATAATTTAATGTCTTTTAAACCTACATCTGCATTCAGGGCAGTTTTTGTAACGACAGTGTAGATCTAGTTAAAATGAGGAACATCATGATCAAATTTGAGCCCAATAGAAAGCATTAAAAAGAAAAAGCAGTGGATACATTGAAGTGTGAATTTACAGTAGTAGTTCTCGTATTTCTTTTCTATTCAATCATGCCGACGAATGGCCGAATTTATAAAAAGCTGAGCACTTGGAAGCGTCTTAGAGTGCAGGTTCGGAATTCCTTCTCCTCACGTGGCTGTCGATCTAGTGGTGTAGAGTTTTGGACGATTTTCTTCAGATGTTACGTGAATATATGTTAGACTTCCCTTGAAAAGTCCTCCGCCCAACCGCCCCCCCCCCTTATAGGTAGATGCCCCTCATTTAGGCTTGACAGAACACAAACACGGTGTGGGGGGGGGAGTTAAAGGGCTATATTAATAAGATAATCCATTTCCAGTGCTGACTGGTGCAAATATTTAAATCAATTTTTCTCAACCTCTATTTTGTCGCCTAATTGTTGCTATGTGCCAGATAAAAGGTTTCCATATTAGACCCAAAACAGCTTCCTGCTTGCTCTTACTATATGTGTCTTTGTTTTTGGTTCATGCCTCGAGTTTGTGCTTACAAAAGTAAACACATGAAAATTATTCAACTTTAAAGCTTGCAAGTTTTATTTACATTTTCTTTAATTATAAATCTTTCACATATGAAAATATTTTTTAGATTACTTAAACTGCATTAAATTGTGATAATGTATAAACTGTACAGTATAATGTAAGTAAATATGTATTTAGACATTGTTCATTAAATACGTATGTAAATTCTTCCCTTAAAATGCATAATAAGTTCACATTAATTAATGGTTTTATTTACCTGCTCCAATTATTTAACCACTAAGTGAATTATTAAATGTTTTAGCAAGATTTCTTTTTAATATGAACGCATATGATCATTTTTAAGTTCTTTTCAAAATCCGAATATTTTGATTCTCTGGACAGGGTTAAGTCACAATTAATCCGGATGATCCATGTATTTGATCTTTTCCGTACGAAGAACAGGTACACATCGATATTCCTGCATTTTCTTTATATATAAACCAAATACTATTCACAAGAAATATGTTTTTTACCCCAAAATTTGAAATAAACTAAATAATAATTAGTATTACTAATTATACTAATACAGCTTTAACTTTTTAAATAAACAATATAATTAATTATTAGATATTGATAATTATTACACCTCTCAAAACCTTCCACAGAAATTACGAAAGGGTAACATTTTGCTTTATTATTATACATTTGCATTGAATGAGAAAAATATTCTTTTTAATTTAGCTGCTTCCAAATAAAGTTACAATGTTCTGAGGTAATATTTTGCTTTATTGTATAGTTCATTTAGGTTAATTTCTTTTCTTTAAACTATCCCCGCTCAAAAAGTGTCAGTATACGCCACTACACAAAAGTGAAGTTTTTCTTATTTTTTTAATAGACATTCATAATCTGATTATTTTCTCTTTTATTTCTAGAAAATTTCGAGTGATAAATTTAAAATAAATATCTTTTAAAAAGATGATACTCACAAATGAAATTTTTCTTAATTCTGTGTGTAGGAAGGGCATTTAAAAAAAATTAGAAACTTATGTTTGAAATTAAAAAAAAAAACTGAAAGAGAACCTTATATATATATTTTTTAATTTAAATTGAAGAAGCAAAGAATTCGCAAAAAAAGTCCAATTTGATTTTGTGATGGAAAACCTGTTCAAGCTCTTAGAAATGTAATTAGCTTCCGAAATGTAAAGATACAACTTCGGAATTTCGTTTGGGTGTACATAAAGCTTAGAACTATAATTTGATCTATACTGCGAAATTGCATCTCCTCATTTTGCTTCCCTACGATTGAGAAAATGAGACTCCCAAAATACTCACCTGTTCGACTGTTTATGTACCTTTCGAGGCTGGTTTCGTTCAAAAGCCTTTTATCAAACGGCTGAGTATTTGGATTCGTTAATACAGACGGTAAAATTACAGCCCAGTGGTCTTGCAAATTCTCACCCACTGGTAGATCTGCAACAAAGGGTATCTAGTAGAGGGAAAATGGTGTAAGAGAAACGTGTTTGATCTGATATGCAGTAACAGTAATTTGAAAATGGAACATGGCTCAAACTGTTTATTATTATTATTATTATTATTATTATTATTATTATTATTATTATTATTATTATTATTATTATTATTATTATTATTATTATTATTATCATTATCTATATTTTTAATTTTGAACACATTCTTTTGAGAAATGTGCACAAATCTTCGTTCAGAATTGAATGTTCCGACCCGATGGTTGCCCTTATCTCGGTCGCAATTTCTCGGACTGTGATATGACGGTCCTGCAAGACCACATTCCGCACTTGTTCTATGACACTGTCATTCTGACTTATTGAAGGTCAACCTTAACGAACTTGGTTTACAGTTCACTGATGTGTGGCCAACTTTGAAGCAGTTGTAGCACTACTTTATGCGTGGCATCACACCTAAAGCCTGTTGAATCTTGCGAATCGTGGGACTTCACCATGGACTAGTGGATAAGACACTGAACATAGTAGATAACTGAAGTGTGAAGGTCCTGAGGTTCGGGCCCAACGCACGACTGTCGATCTAACGGTCTGGAGTTTTTGGACGGTTTTCTCCAGATGTAATGTGAATACGACTTAGACCCCCTTAAAAAGGCCTCCCCCCCTCGTTTGCAGATGTACCTCGTGTAGGCTTGCCATAACACACGAACAGTCCTGTGAATGGTGTCCATTTGAGTACCGACAAGCTTTTGGCTAAGTTTGATGCGATATCACTGCTCAAGTTTTTCTGTCATTTTACAAAAACTGAAATCCGAGGACCGCTCTCTATGCCCCAACACGCCTTTCCTCGTCAGCCTTCTGTCAACGACTGACGCTTTCTGGAGATGGGTAAAAATTCACGGCTGCGCATGAGTGTCAATCAAAGGCTACCTCTACAATGAAGAAAATCTCCACTTTATTGGTTTACGCGGGGGAAAATAATATTTGATACTTTTTGAACAGACCGTTATTTTAGACCATTATATAAATGAAATTATAGTGTGCTTACTTGTGAAAGAACTTACAGTATTATGCCCATTTGTTTCATTGGAGAGTATGCCAATCCGCTCTTATATTAAACGAGGAATGTTTGTGGGTGTGTGGGTGTGTGTGTATGTCCGAACGATCTCGAAAACTGCTCTAAGGATTCTTTTTAAATTTCGTACCTGGGGGTTTTTTGGGCCCCTGAAACGATTGAGCTAGGTCAATTGATTGAAAAATCTCTAAAACGCTCAAAATTTAAAATTTAAAATTTTTGGACGGTAGCGCCATCTATTGAGCGTTTGAAAAACACACTTGATGCAATCTTCCTAAAAGCGACGCTCAAATAAGTTTGGGGCGGATTTAAAAATACACGCCATCGATATATAATAGTAAAAATTAATTTCGCAAAGAAATAGAATAAATGGAACTTGATATTCAGTACACAGACAAATAAATATTTTAGAAACTAGATATATTACACCATTCAGCTACATAAATTTGTTTAGAATTAAAAAGTTATTTTTATTTCAAAATATCGTCCTGGCAACCAGCGAAAGAAAAAGAAAAAAGAGTCTTCGTTGCCATCCCCGCAAGCACCTTGATGTAATATACGTAAATAATTTAATTATTCTTAATTCATAGTTATTAATACAAAACTATTCGTAAATCTTATCTGAAAAATTGCCTGAATTTATTACAATTATCCTTTTGTAACTAACGTAAAGCTATATGTATTTTCGCGTATATACTAAAACAATAAATATTTTTCATGTATTTTATTGATCCATATGATGCGAATTTCAAAAGTGCATAAAAGTTTCAGCTTAGCCGAATAATTTAAATGAAAATGACACCCTTTTCAGTCATTCACAGTAAGAAAAAAGAGATCCTGTGACGTAACATGAAAATTCCTTTTTTTTTTTTTTTTTAATAACGGCACTAGGTCGAATTCTATTTTAACTGCCTGATTCCGCCAAGTTGACGATAAATATTTAAATGTAGTTACCCTGACGATTTTTTTTTTTTTTTTTTTTTTTTAATGGGTCAACCGTTTATAACGAAACGATGTTCGAAACTCCGATGAAAAAATGATACGATCGATTCCTAAATTGGGCTCGCAGCCGATATTCAAATTAATTTTGCAGATGATCAGTCATCAGTTTAGTTTTCATTCACTGCAGTTGATGATTTCAACTCATTTATTTTATCATCGTATGGACAACCTTTTAAAAGTTGTGGGCAGAACTTTACGATAGTGGCCTACTGGGCCTGACTTCAAGATGTTAGCGAAATCGCGGGCCGTATAATTCGGATTTATATGGAAGTTTGAATGTTTTATATAGGTTTTATACAGGGTTTTGACTTGTTCTGAGGGCTGGTCCAAAAGCCATGGCGGGCCCCATCCGGCCGCAGGCTGGGAGTTGTCTATATGTGGAAGCAGTAAATTGGAAGGCTGAAATCTGGTTACTAAGATTTTTTCTAATAAATTTTCAATTCTTATTTAGACGTGGATTAGACTGTGTTGTTTTGTGTTGTGTACTATCACTAAAGGATAAAGCCCTTTGTGGAGACAATTACAGCGGGCGATAGAATGTCTACACTCAGAATATTTAATATTTACCCACTTAAAATCAAAAACTTCATATTCAATTTTTATTATACATCGAAATTCGAATTGTATAATCTGCAGAGACATTTCGTATTCGAAACATTTCGTTTTGCATCAACATCCTCTCCTATATCCATGCTTAATGCGTAGAAAACCGTTTTATTTTTGAAAAAAAGTTAAACTGAGTAGTAATTTAGAAAAGCTATCTTAAGCGAATTGGTATCGTAATTTTTCCTCCAAAGCCTGATAACCGTGACTTCAATGTAACGTCAATGTTACTTGCAATAGATTACTCTTACACTCAAATGATTAGCTTTTTTTATTCTCTTAAATGAACTTGAGCTAAAAATACAAAAAAAAAAAAAAAAACGCTTAAAAATCAGGGAACGGGCGGATTATCAGATCTTTTCTTTCTTTTTTTTTCTTTTCTTTTTCTTTTCTTTTTTTTTTTTTTTTACGTAATTATGATAATTTTCAGGCTGATCGCACCAACGAACCGTGTAAATTTTAAGTTATTAGACAATACATTTTTAATCTGTTTGGATGGTAAAAGTTTTATTTTGAGTGGTTGAACTCGAATTGTGACAGAGTCTAGGATCAGCGTAACTATATAGGAGCGGTGTATTTTTGATTTATTCGAAATTAGAAGTCCATTTTCTTCAGTCCATCCGTTTGTTCTATTATTGTCAACGTTTAAGTAGTTGTTAGGGTTATTATAAAAGAATATTTTTGATCTATTCTGTTTTTGATTTCATGATTTCGAAGTGTCCTTTTATACTAATAATTTAAATTGCGTTGCACTTTTTATTTTCTTAAGCGCGAGTTTAAAAAATAAAATTATGTTTAAAGCATATTTATGTAAGATTATACTTTTATGGCATCTATATTTATGTATCTATAAGATTGAATTTACGTTTGTAGAATTTGTTTATGCATGATGTATTTTCTTTGAATTAGAAAAAAATAAGTATTTTATGTTTGAATTGAAGCACTATAGAGAAATTTAAATGTGTGAACGTGCAGTTCAAACGCAAGCAGATGAAACAGATGATTAGTATTTGGAAGGAGAACGACATGGAACAGCTAGACGTCGACAAATACTTCGGGTAAACAGTCTAAGTATCTACAAAGCTGCCACAAATATGGGTACTTATTATCATAGTTTAAAACTTTTTAACATGGATTGCATTCACCCTGGAGCTTTTCATTTTTCTGAAGAATAAAAACAAAAATTAACCGAAACCATTTTGGGGACTGTAAGATGGATGTAGGACATTCCGAATTTCCTAATGAATGGGTGTGGTTGCTTCTTCGATGTCACCCACATTTCAAAGAATTCGAAATTTGAAAGCATACTTTACAATGGCTTTGTTCACAGTATATGACGAGTGAAACTATTAACGATTTTTGTGTGTACTGCTACGTTGCGAACAGTGTATAACAGACTTGATGAATTTTTTTTTATAAACTCATTCATCTGACAGTTCAAGCAACTCAAATTCTTGATGCTGAATTTGAACGTCCTGAATATGGACAGATATATTTCTGAAGTAATGAAGACGCTGTTAGTGAATGCATCGCCCAAGATCTTCGCTGATACCCTCGTTGATCTGCTACAGAAGGAAAGGAGGCACCTTACGTTAAACTACTTTTTCCTGAACTCTGATGGCACCGACCATCGAATATTTAGCATCCCTCTTCAAAACAAAGTATATGCCATTGTAACATTGAATGCCGACCAAAGTTTACCTGATAATGTATGAGTGATCCGACAGCGATGAAAATCTTTAACAACCATGAAGATTCTTGATACGTGCCAAGGTATTTACGTATTCATTATTTTACACTTAAGGAGCCTTTAGATTCTGAGCATGGCTCGGTAACCTGGTACTATAAATTTAAACAACATATCCTGAATTTTTTAAGCTAGAGATTTAAAGTCGTCACTAAACAGTGCTTCTAGAATTATCGCTCACAGACGTTAACGTATTAAAATTCCTGTTCTAAAAAAGAGCTATACTACTGTTGCTCACAAGATTTCAATGGAAAACATATGCCTGTAAATTTTATACCATATGTTAAGTTTCGTGACAATCTAAATTTACGACAGCCAGAACATTGACAGAGTGAATGATAGACCAACCGAAATCATAAACTAGACTAGATCTAAGTGGGAAAATGGAAAATTTGAGAAGAGAATGCACTTTTTTTTCCCATTACAGACTCCCCAACACTTTTAGTGAGATACTCTCCACAGCGCAAGAAAACATTTTAAGGTTTCCTGGAGTGTCCCTTTAGTACATGCGCATCAAGAGGGGGCTTTAGGGGCCTTCGGAATTTGATGAAAATTTTATAATGTACAATATTTTGGTAAATTTAAATTCAAGTAATTTCATACTGTTTAAAATGTTTGAGTAGGGAGAAAAGATTGGATTTTTTTTTGGGGGGGGTGGGTCAGAATATCCTGTTGTCTGGCAAGCTCTAGTTCATGACTGGCACTCGAGTAATCGCCTTGGTGGTGCCCTGTATTTAAAAGGCCACAGAAGCCAGAAAAATCTGAATAATCACGTTTTGCTAGCGGACATTTGAAGAGCATCTCCTTAGAACAAGGACAGTAGGTTTTTGGAACTTACACCAAGTGTTGGGCTGTTCAGGCATCACCTGATCATATTATTTTTTTTAAATTGACCTTACCTTGAATGAATTGTTTTTTCTTTTCTTTAGAATAGTGAACTATACTCAGTGGCTCACCAGCCCATGCAGAACCGAGGCCTAAGCTGCCCACCCACCCCTTCAGTTTTCCAAAAAAACAAAATGTACCCCCCTTCATGAACATCGGCTCTGTGGTCCGAAAGCATATATATGCCCCAACCAATAGGTCAGCCTGAAGCTGAGGCCTCAGTATTTAGTTTCCAAGCAAACTTAGTCCTCATTTTATCGGCTCACTCAAAGGATGACAGGTTGACTCAATCTTGCCCAGCCTATGAACTGAACCACGTACTTGTGGCATGGCAGTCACTATGTGCTAACCATCACACCACTGGCTTTCGTTTTTCTTAAGGATCTCTTCTGTTTTTGATTTTTTAGAGGCACATGATTTATAGATTTGGTCTAATTTAGATAAACTACTTGAGGAATCAGAAACAACAACACATTTTTTACCTTACCTTGAATCTCTCTAGTTCACTCATTGGACCGACCCCAGACAGCATGAGTATTTGCGGCGTGTTGACTGTGCCGGCTGAGAGAAGGATTTCTTTGATGGCTCGAACACGTCTCCTAGCACCCAGAAAATCGAATTCCACTCCTACAGCACGCCTGTTTTCGAAAAGGATAGACTGGGAAACAAAGTAGAGGAATATGTTCGTACATAATTAATGTGTACACAGGATTCTTCTTTACACGGTTTCAAAATAACATGGTGTAAAAAATAATGACAAAGAGCATTTTGTTTTTATAAATATTTTACCAATGCGCAACAATTGAACTATTTTTTAGACTTTTTATACCTGTTGCATATATTTACTACTCAGGTTTTATACACACTAACTCTATCCTATATTGCTCTTTATTTAATTATGCTTTTTTTGCACGGTTTTATTTTACATGGTGTTGCACAGAACGTGTCCACCATGAGAAAGGAGAACCCGATGTATTCCACTCCATATACTTTTCGTATTTCACTAAATGCACTTTAATTTTCTTTTCCCCCCAGTAATTGAAGAGTTTGCTATAAAAGGAGGTAAATCCATTCTGTGAGAGTTTGAAGTTTCTTGTACTATTTGCAGTTAATCTATACAAATAAAATTTGACTTTTGTCTGTACATTACTTCAAATTCAAAAATTTTGCGATTTCCATCTGTTTCAAGCACCTGGGAATCCAGTACGACCCTCAAAAAAAAGTTTGTCTGTCTGTCATTTTGTCCGTGACACGTTTTTTTTTGTTCACGCATCATGTAATAACGACTAAAGTGAATGAAATGAAATTTGGTAACATGTGATAAGTGATCACTCAACTTAAAATATAGGCTTCGAATGTTTTAAAAATCTTGATTAGATTCTGAGATTTTGCAAAAATCGTTTCAAGCTGCGTAAATTTTTGTTCGCACATCACGTTATAACGACTAAAGCGAATGAAATGAAATTTGGTGACATGATAGGTGGTCACTCAATTTAAACTATAGGAGTCAATTTTAATAAATTTATGATTAAATTTTGATATTTTGAGAAAATTGTTTCAAACTGTGTAAATTTTTGTTCGCGCATCACGTAATAACGACTAAAGCGAATGAAATGAAATTTGGTGACATAATAGGTGGTCATTCAACTTAAAATATAGGCTGCAATTTTTAAAAAAATCTTGATAAGATTTTGAGATTTTCCGAAAATTGTTTCAAACTGCTCACATTTATGTTCACGCATCACGTGAAAATTACTGGACCGAATGAAATGAAATTGAGTGCAACGGCGGTTCCAGGGGAGGGCGCAGGGGGCGCACGCCCTATCCGAGAGAAATATATTTACACTAGATAAATGGGGTTTTCCCCAATATTAAAGTGGCTTTACGCTAGATAAAATGAGTATTCACGATTTGCGCCCCCTACGAAAAACGTTTGTGGATCCGCTCTTGATTGAGTGACATGATAGGCGGTCACTCAACTGAAATTATAGGTGCCAAATTGTTTAAAAATTTTGTAGATTTTGAGATTTTGCAAAAATTGTTCAAAATATGAAAATATGTATCGTTTACGCATAAACCACTGAAGCGAGTGAAATAAAATTTTGTATCGTCACTGGTGGTCACTTGAACTCTTTACGTCAAAGTACTTTTTTTTTTAAATAGATTTATATATTTTGTGAAAACTCAGTACATGTTTGTTCCATTCCTGAAAAATGGCAATGGAATGGAATGAAATCTGGAATGATTGCTAGATAGGAGTTATTTTAAAGTATAAATGCCAAAACTGTTTTAAAAAGTTCATAGATTTCGGGATTTTGTTAAAATTGTATAAATGTTTGTTTTCGCATCCCTTAAACCGGATTTAAGAGAGTACAATGAAGTTTAGAAACATGATCAGCAACGACTGAAATAACAAATGTTGGAATGTTTTGAAAAAAATTGTAGATGTTTGCGCTATTCTTGAGAATGGGAATGGAATACAATAAAGTTTAGAATCTAACATATAGATGCAAGTTAATTTGAACCCCAGATGCCAAAACAATTTTAAATATTTCATAGATTTTGGGATTTTGTGAAATCGTATGAATGTTAGTTCTCGCATTTCTTAAAAATGGATTAAGACAATACAAACAAGTTTAGCAACGTGATCAGCAACAACTAAAACAACAAAAGTCGGAATTTTTTGAAAAAATTAAATAATTTTTTAAATGTTTAATTTTTTTAGATTTTGTGAAAATTGCGCAAAATGTTTTCGAGGAATAATGTTAAAATATCTACAGTGAATCAAACAAAATTTAGTTACAGGTTAGGAATGACTTCTTGACTTGAAAAACTCATTCAACCAGAATAAAATTTAATTTTTTTAAATAGAAAGACATCTATATAAATAAAATTAGTCTTTTGTCTGTACATTTCTTGGAATACAAAAATTTTGCGATTTCTATCCGTTACAAGCACCTGGGAGTCCGGTGCGACCCCCCAAAAAAAGTTTATCTGTCTGTCATTCTGTCATTCTGTCCGTGACGCTTTTTTTTGTTCAAGCATCACGTAAAAACGACTGAAGCGAATGATATGAAATTGGGTGTTATGACAGGTGGTCACTCAACTTAAAACATAGGCTTCGAAGTTTTAAAAAATCTTGATTCGATTTTGAGATTTTGCGAAAATCCTTTCAAACTGCGTAAATTTGTGTTCAAGCATCACGTAAAAACGATTCAAACGATTGATATGAAATTGGGTGTCATGATAGGTGGTCACTCAACTTAAAACATAGGCGTCGAATTTTTCAAAAATCTTGATTGGATTTTGAGATTTTGCGAAAATTCTTTCAAACTGCGTAAATTGGTGTTCAAGCATCACGTAAAAACGACTGAAGCGAATGATATGAAATTGAGTGTCATGATAGGTGGTCACTCAACTTAAAACATAGGCGTCGAATTTTTCAAAAATCTTGATTGGATATTGAGATTTTGCGAAAATCGTTTCAAACTGCTTAAATTTGTGTTCGCACATCACGTAATAACTGCAAAGGTGAAAAAATGATATTTGGTGAAATGATAGGTCGTCACTCACCTTAAACTATAAGCATCTAATTAAAAAAAATCGATCAGATTTCGAGATTTTGCGAAAATTGTTTAAAACTGAGTGAATCTTTGTTCAGTCATTACGTAATAACGACTAAAGCGAATGATATGAAATTGGGTCACATGATAGATGGTTGCTCAACATCAACTATAGGTGTCCAATTTTTTAAACATTTTTATTGCATTTTGAGATTTTGTTAAAATTTTCTCAAAATACGTTTATATTTCTTCAAGCATCACGTAATAACGACTAATACGAATGATACGAAATTTGGTGATAGTATAGGTAGTTGCTAATATTAATTTATAGGCGTTGAACTTTTTAAATATTTTGATTACATTTTGAGATTTTGTGAAAATCGTTTTAAAATTCTGAAATTTTGTTCCAGCATCTCGAAATAAAGACTGCAGGGAATGAAACGAAATTGGGTGACATGATAGGTATGCCACTCGACTTAAATTCTAGGCTTCCAATTTTTCAAAAATATTGATTAGATTTTGAGATTTTGCGAAAATAATTTCAATATGCGTAAATATTCGTTCGCGCATTACATAATTACGACTAAAGCGAATGAAATTTTAACAATACATAAAAATTATAACTTTGCTTTCTTTAGCAACATACTACATCCATTCTGTGTACTCCTACAATGCTGACGAAAGTTCTTGCTTTTTAGAAATTTGCATTCAGTACAAACCCGTCAACGACGGGTACTTCAGCTAGTTCTCTTATAATAGTCAAATTTACTGATCACTTTGTTACTTCCAAACCTGTAATCTTTTAGCAATACACAGAAGATATAATTTTTATTTCTCTACTATTGCTACTATACTATTTCCATTTTTTATACACCTACAATGCTGACAAAGATTCAAAATTTTTTGAAAATTTACATTATGTAATAACCCGTCAACGACGGGTACTTCAGCTAGTAAATACAGAGAGAAAGAAAACGAAAATATGAAACACTTTTATATTTTGAATACGAACTAGAGTGCTGTTTATTAAAAGCATATCATAATCCATGCGTCGGCCTTATCATTGTCTTCCTTGTTCCATTACTTTATACGTTTTACGTTATTACACTGAGTATTTCATATTACACTTCACATGGCTTGTATGATTTTAACTTTCTTGTCACTCAAGAAAATAATTTTCCTTTTCTTTAGTGACTACATTCTAGTTTTCTGATTAAATCCTTATAAATAAAAATGAAACTCTGTTTGTTTGTTTGTTTGTGGATTTGATTAGTATACAAATCCACAAAAATGGACCTATCAGCCTGAAATTTTGCACAGATATGGAAAATAATATAGAATAAATTATAGTCTACTTTAAAACTTCTAAAGTCCACCCGTTCCCGGATTTTAAGAGATTTTTTATGCTCTCCACGCAAAAAGTTTTCCATAATTGTAACCCCTGTAGTGAAAAAAGTGTGAAATAAGCATCGTGGTTGCCATGTGTGGCGATTTTGCCGAATAAAATGTTTCAAATTCTCAAAGTAAAAATAAAAGAATAATAATGATTTTTTTTTGTTAGTTTATATCCGTAAGGTTATTATTTTTTAATTATAATATCGCGTGTATGGGAAAACAGAGCAGGAATGAAATGTTTTATATGCAAAACAAAAAGAAATGAAGATTTCCGAGGCTAATATGTAAAATGTTTTAGTTTGGCGAAAAATAAAATGGCTGGAATGCCGAGAAAGTGAGTTCTAGCGGTTTGGACAGTTTCCGGCTTGGCGCAATTTACTGAGAGCTTAAGGAAATGGATTTTTGAAAACAAGTGCAAAGGTTTTATTAGAATACAGCGTTAACCCATTAAGGACGGAGATTTTACCCTTCCTCCCCCCCAATCTTTCCCCTGAACTGAATTAACTTCATTGGGGTTACTTGAGTGAGAATGTCCTTTTCTATTTTTTCAGATGTCAGATGCGAGATTTCGTAAATATGGCCAGGTGACCATACGGTCACGCTAGTCCTTTATGTGACCATACTATAAACCATTGTTTGCTGTTAACATACGGCAACCCTAGTACTTAATGGGTTAAATTTTAATGATCCGTGCGGAAATAATGCAGTTATTAAGAGATTTCAAGCGATCTATCTTCAGAATTTTCGTCAATTTGAGTACATTGATTGAAGTTGGGGGATTTCCACCAAATTTCAGAAAATTGAAACCTTCGCATTTAGAACATCGGAGTAACGATGAATAAAACACGTTTTATAGTTGATAATTTAAAACATGCGGCTGTATTAAGGGATTCCACTTTTCAACTAAATGCCTGCTTTACTTTTTGGCGGTCGAAGCATTTCCCATATTGATTGCTGCTAAGTCAATGCTTCGAATGATTCCCTGAAAAAACTCTTGCAAAATGGCTTTTGTTGGCACTTTGGCAAGGCTTAGATTTGAAACTGGATTTTACTTGAGACTGGTATATATAATAACACTGGTTATAGATTAAAAATGAATGTTGGTATGTGTGTATGAGGTTGAAAAACTCCAGCACCGTTTGACTGATCACCATGAAATTTGGTTCATCTAAGTCTTTTATCATGGAGAAGATTTTTATGCTATCCGTTTTTCTATTCCTATCCGAATTCTATTCCGTTCAGCCGTTTGCTATGCGAATATCGTCCAACCGATTTCCATGAAATTTGGTACACGCGGATATTAGAACACGGAGAATATTTTTCACTATCCATTTTGCTGCAACTTGCCGCTAAATGGCACTGCAACGCATCAACTTCTATACCGTTCGACCGATCGGCATAATTTTTTTTATATTTACACATTTGAGCACGAAGAATATATTCTAACTGTATTCCTTTTCATGTTACTCACCACTAGATGGCACTGCAATGCATTATTGTTTTAACTCGCCACTAGATGACGCTGCAGCAGGCCAATTTCTTGACCATTCAAACGGTCGCTATGAAAATCAGTATGCATAGCTATTTGAACAATGAGAATATTTTGGCGTTATCCATTTTACTATAACTCGCCTCTTAACGGCGCTGTAGCAAATCATTATTTTAATTAACCACTAGATGGCGCTGCAGTGTATCACTTCCTGACTGTGCAACTGATCGCTATGAAAAATAGGTATACATATACTCTGGGCAAAATTAACCCGATAACAGAGGAGAAGGCTAGAAAGACCATTTTACTACTCTCCGCATGTATCGCTCCGACATTCGTTTCTCCATCCAATTATTTGGCTGTCAGCATCACAAAGCAACCCAATCACAAGGCAAATCCGCAGTACTAAATTCCCGGCAGCACAAAGAGGTCTATCATTGGTCAAACGTCTGAGAAGGCGTTATACCTGATTTCTGACTTAAATTCTTAATCCTCTTAATTATTGCATTCAAGTAACATAAATATGCAACTATTTTATAACATACACTTTATTTTAGCAATTGGTAGATGAAAAATGCCTTAGTTTTGTAATTAGCTGGACGAACGGAAAGAACTATTTAACAGTGGCGCAATCGCACGGTCCATAGCTTTACCTCCATTATCAGGTTCGGTTTGCCCCAAGTATAGATATTTGAACACGAGGAAGAGTTTGGCGCTATCCATTTTCCTATAACTTGCCACTAGATGTCGTGTCAATACAAGAATTTCAGGACTGTCCAGCCGATCGTCATGAAAATTCGTACACATCGATTTCTGAATGCGAAGAATATTTTCCCCGTATCCGTTTTGCTAAAACTCGCCACTAACTGCGCTACGCCTCATGGCCTTCTGCACCTTATAAACGATTGCCTTGAAATTCGGTATGCATGATTATTGAACAAAATATAACGCGATATCCATTTTGCTATATCTCTTTATTACAATAAATAGTAATCACAACAAATCGCAAGATCAAAAAGTCCATTCATTCCCGTGCGAAAAACGGGTACATCAGCTAGTTTAACTATAAAAATTAGTAGAAAACCACAATGAAAAACGACTTGCATGAAGATAAAATGGGAATCTTTATTTTGCATGTTCACTTGAAGACTGTCTTATTAATTTTTATATTTCTGCACAAGGTCTGCCGTTTCACCTCATATAAATACAAATCATTGATGCCGATAATAAGGAACAATCATGTTAAAGTATATTTATTTCATAATAGTATTTACTTTAGTGACTGCAGCTCTGGACAATATATCCAAGTTTGTTCTGTTTTCGGCCGGAACCAGATATGCTTTAGCTGTGCTGCACCTCAGTCCTTTTATGGTGGTGGCCTGGTGGTCATAGAAACCTATAAAACAGAACTATTGAAATTGTCTCTTTCTGTTTTTAATTTGAAATCAGCCCTTCTTGAAATTTGATTTATGAGTTCAAAGTTTTAAGTTCCAAATTAACTGAAGTTTTTGTTGTAGTCATCTAAACTTAGTACAAGGGAGAGGGAAATAGTGCACTTTTGAACCCTCTGTGTGTCCATTAAAATATATATATTTTTTTCATCCGGCATTACAACACATTAATACTTTTACTTCAATAATCCAAAATATTCAAAACTTTGCCATTTTACATGCATCTACCCATGTCTGAGCGACGAATGTGTTTTTTATCTGTTTTGAGTACAAACTTACCAGAGGTCTAAGCGCGTTTACTTGACAATCTTGTGTCCTTAAAAATTTCATGGATCGGTTGGTATTTACATGGAGGTTTCCTTTTAACTTCATCCTATTGTTTTTTATTATTGATATTCTTGAGCCTATTTGAATAAATACAATGCTAAATTCTGTGTGATGAGGCCCCAATGAGCAACAATAAATAAAGAGAAAAATATGTCGGGACACCAATGAATATACTTTCATGATAACAAAAAACCTGATGTGAACAACACATGACTTCCTTGCACGTCTATTAAATCAAAAATATTTTCGTTGAACTTCAACTAAACTTATTTTGTTTGAAAGAGATAAAATATCAGTAACAGTATGGTTTAGCGATTTTTAGCCAAATATTTCGATATCGCCAAGCTGAATTCAATTTGAAAGATTTCCTTCTGACACTTTATTTGGCGATATTTCACCAAAAGCCGACAAGCTTGAGATAGTTTGCGAGATTTTAGGGATAGCCAAAGTAGTAATTGACCACAGACTTTCAATGAATTGAATGCATCCACACACCTTAATGTATTAAAAGTCATTTGGCTGACCCTGTAAATGAATTACTCAGTCGATTTCAGTCAAAAAAGAATATTGAAAACAGTTAGATATTACAAAAGTTCTAAATACAAAAATTCAAAATTCTACGGGTTAAAGTTTAAGAGCTATACAAAATACGAAATGATTTTTGGTGCCAAATTTGGCGATATTTCGGCGAAACTCGCCAAGGTCGACGACATATGGCGAGATTTTAAGCATGGAGTCCATGTTTAAAATCTCGCCATATGTCGTCGACCTTGGCGAATTTCGCCGAAATATCGCCAAATTTGGCGATAATCAGTCATTTGGTCCATGTCTAAATTACGAAATATTGCAAAATTTGGTGATAGTCAATCATTGTTTGGTCCATGGCATGGACCAAACAATGATTGACTATTACCAAATTTTGCGATATTTCGCAAAATCAGGGACGATGAAAAATGGCGATAATTTAGACATGGACTAAATGACTGACTATCGCCAAATTTGACGACATTTTGGTAAAACTTGCCAAGGTCGACGACAAATGACGAGATTTGGGCATGGAACAAACAATGACAGACTATGCCAAAATTGGCGATATTTCGTCAAAACTCGCCAAGGTCGACGACAAACGGCGAGATTTTGGGCATGGACCAAACAATGACTGACATCAGATGTAATGAAGATAACCATAGGCGTTAATATATTGAAATTCTTTTGAGTGGTCTTGTAAATAAACTCTCCAGTAGATTCGAACCAAAACTCGACATGCACAACTAGATGTTACAGCAATCTTATAGATGAAATTTCAACATTCTACGACTAATAGTTTTTGAGATTTGAGAGTTCAATACGTACACACGTACACCAAAAGTCGCTAAGCTTGGCAACTTTTGGCGTAGTTCTTGAGGGAGGCACGTGACCGTGGTCGGACCATTGTCTAATTTATATGGTAGGACGATATTGTGCTTCAAATGGATGAATGCCCCTAAAATTGCCATTGACCGTACTGTATTGGAAATCTTTTGAGTGTTCATGTAGCAGAACTATAAATGATAAAGACACTTCTCTTAATGGAGAAATTCATTTTGTAACTCTTAACAGCATATATCACTTCTGAGTCGTTTGAAATAGCCCAATACCTCTAAAATACGCTTTAATGAATTCCGGCCCAAAGAGCGTAATGTATTTCGAATCTTTTGGGCGGCCCTGTAGATAAACTATCTTGTCGAATGGAACCGAAAGGGGAGGTGCACAACTAGATGCTACAACAATCCTAAATATAAAGTTACGGCATTCTACGCCTAATAATTTTTGAGATATGAGAGTTTCATGAATTTCGGCCCATAAAGCGTAATGTATTTTGAATCTTTTGGGCGGTCCTGTAGATAAACTTTCCAGTCGATTGGGACCAAAATTCGAGATGCACAGCAATCCTAAATATAAAGTTTCAGCATTTTACGTCCAATAGTTTTTGAGATATGCGAGTTACATACATACATACGTACGTACGTACAGACGGCATGGAAAAACTGGTCAAAATAGACTCGCCGTTGGTCAAAATTTGTTGCAGACGCATTTATATGATCGTGCATGCTAGCGTACGATGAGATGCATCGAAAACATTCTTAAAATTAAATTTAGAGGTAGTCAAAATTGTTTTTTTCGTCGAAATTTGGCCCCCGAAATTTTTCGGGATCACATTACTTCCTTATATTCCTCTGTTCTTTCACTAACCTGACAAAATTGATGTGTGGCATTACACAAAAGGGGATGTTTGCAGCCCAATTAAATCAATAAACCCATAAAAACGTTCCTGCTGTCACGAATGGCAACGAGTTATTGTTTCATCTTTATTGAAAATGTGTTTGTAATGTAAAGAGAAAACTTTATTTCTTTCGAACACAAGATTGCTCTTGAAACACTATTTTTTATTCTATTCAGTGAAATAGTGTCTTACATGGTATGGTACTATGGTGATTAAAAATTCAGTGCAACAACTACAGAGATGAAATGTTGAATATTAGTGAGAACACCCATTATTTTTATGATAATGATATTTTTTCCCCTTTAAATAATTTAATATGGGTTCCTGATATTTATTTTCATAAATATTCGAATTAAATTATTCTTTTTTCGAAAGAAAAATTAAATGTATAAAGAACTTGTTTTGTGGTAAATCACTTGAAAATTGAAAAGTGCTGATTTATTAAATGTGAGAGTACAATCTGTGAAACTGTTATCACTATAGAGGGTGACCTAAAAAGGAGGTAATACAGTTTTTTTCTTATCTATAAGAGATAAGGGATCAATGTAAATTGAAGAAATCTTCAAATTAAAGTAGGCAATAAAGGATTATGTTAAGCAAAACTTCCTCTCGTAAATTTTCAAAAATTTACACTACTTAAACACTTAGTGGCGTTCAATAAATCATTCTGACATTTTCTAGTGAAGAAATCGTCAAAAACACTTTTTAACAGTAACTTGAATGCTGAATTATTTACTATTACATATATTCTTTGATTGCCAAAAAGCGTGGCAGACATCTAGTGGAAAAATACATAAAAATAGATAAGGAAATTCGGCCATTATTTTGGATATTATGGATTGAATTCCAATTTCTACATTGGATTGCCTAATTAACGTAAGATAAAGAGGGACATTTGTTTCAAATTCATTATAACAATGGTATTTGGGCAACAATAATTTAAAACCAAACAACTGAATAATACACAGCCAATACGTTACAAATCTATTGTTATACAAGCATTGTAGCAAACAATGCAAACTTCTCATTGTTTTTCAACAGTTCATTTTGAGTTTACTGAAAAGTTGCTTTAAAAGTGAACCTTTCTGACCAATTCCTTTGAATTGATAGAAATTTTGCTCATTTCTTAATTCTTGATTTTCTGCCGAAGCCTTTGCTCTGCAATGGGCCTGTGGAAAAAGTTTCGCGCAGCTGTGTAAGTTATTTCTAGGTTTAAAGTGCTTGTTTCAATTCTGTTAACTTTAATTAGTATTGTAAATATAATTCAGTGAAACTGCTGTCTAATCCCTCGGATTATAGTTCCTTAAAAAACGCACTTACCCAGACTACTTTTTTGCTGTTAGTTTAAAAAATGCCCTCCGTATAATAGCTGCCATAAATTGAAAAATCTTTAAGTAATAGCAATTATTAAAGCTGCAACAGCAAAAATCTCCAAATCATACTCAAAATAAGGAACTCAAACAACAGTTCAAGAAAAAGGGGGAGCTTTTCAAATTTATCTATACTCTTCATAAACATGGAATCAAAGAACGCCATTTCTACCTCCTTATAAAAGAATAGGAAACGCTACAAAAAAAGAAAAAATTAAAAGGAACATTTCTGTGGTTAGTCATTAGGAAGAGGTGAAATTTGTTCTCGATTTGATCATGTTTGCTTTAACATCTTTAACTAGTGCGACATTAATTGTTAACAAAAACTCTTTACCTAATGACAATTTTGCCAAATTATTAAGAAAATAACTTTCAACTAACAAATCCAAATTAGCAAACTCTATACGCAGTTACAAGCTGGAAATATTAAACAACTGACAAATTTTGGTGATTTTCAAATAGCGTTTTTTTGTGGAACACTTAAGTAGGTCCAAATAACTCTTCTTAAGGTGCAAACTTATTAAAATACGCACAATGTGCTAGACTTTTCTTCTATGGCAGATTTTAAAATTTTTCTTTTAATTTTATTGATCATGAACATCAACAGCTCATTGAGAGACTCATTAAAGTCTTGCTATATGATTCAGAAATTCCATAGCTTACCAAGAAGTACATTGCCGCGTATTTTGCCTTTATCCAAGCAAAAAGGGCGCTTACAAAATACTAAAATGACCAAATGACAGTGAAATCTTAACAGTTTTTTTAGTCTACCGTTAAATAACTGAGGAAAAAAATCTGTATAATAGCCTGCTCCTTTCATCCCGTGGAAGTATGGCTTACAGGTTGCATACACATGGGCATAGACAGGCCAGTTTTAAGAGTTTCTGTCCTAACTTGAGTTTTTTTCTACTTTTCAAGTTCATAATATCAAATTGCTGCATTCCAAGAGTAGGTTACAATTTCGTGTGATCTGTTTCTTTACAGCCGCTGCTCTTCCCGAAAAACTGACAAAGACGAAAAATTTGACTTTGATGCTTTTCCTGACGAAAATATACTGCTTAGAATAGAAACTGTGAATGAGTGAGTATTGGAAGAAGCTGCAATCTTATTCTTGACACCGCACAACGCATACACACATACACACACATTCAATTGAATGTAGATAAAGAAAATTCAAAAAATACTTTTGTTCCGTTCACACCAAAAAGACAGTACACTGTTAACAGAAATTGTTCAATGTTTTACCACACAATAGAGCTAAATTAGCTGCAACCTTTCAATGTAAATACGTTGAACCATGATTTGGTTTTTGATCAGTTTAAGCACCAAATCATGGTTCAACGTTTTTCCATAGAAAAGTTTCAGTTAGTTCACATGTAAATTTTACATCTAGAAAGTCATTGTTTAGAGTCAAGAGTTAAGGTTTTTTCATGTTTCATATAACTCTAGGCTGGTGACAGACAGTGGACTTTGGTGCACTAAATATTTTTAGATGTCCCTTAATAAGTGCGATTGATAAGCATAGTGTTGTAGGTTTTAAAACACATACACATTGATGTAGCTTCAGTTCAGTTCTCAGTAAGTTGTATCGTTAGTTAAGAACAGCATTAAATTTTCACTTCCATTTTAAGCCTACCGCAATAAAAAATGGGAGATTTTTTTTGTCCCTAAAAACAGCTGCAAATTACATAAGTGCTGCTTCAAAACCTACCCGTACCATTTTATTCAGGCGATATACTAAATTGCAGTATAGTCTAATTTTGTTAACTCGGACATACCTCGCAGTGTTTGAAGACAAGCAAAGCATAAAACTGAAATAGCAGACCTTCTCCCTCTCTGCAAGTCCAATATTTTAGATATGGGGATAGGTCACAGAAAATGATTTAATCTGCTTTCTAACCTTTCACTGAAAAAAAACGGACCAACCACACACTCAAATGAATAAATAAATAAATAACGAGTTTGAGGTGTAAACCTACTTTCGAACCACGTTTTGAAAAGTAAAAACCATGTTTTTCAGTAAAATGGTGGTATAAAAATAAAACATGTAATGCAGTTTTAGCGAAAATTATACTAAGTTCGGAAATATTGTCAAATTTAAGTGACATTTCGGTTAAATATTGCATTTACGCCACGCTCTTCTTGTAACTAATCATGTAATTTTTTTACGATGTTTA
Organism: Cheiracanthium punctorium; assembly: GCA_038373885.1. Lineage (NCBI taxonomy): Eukaryota > Metazoa > Arthropoda > Arachnida > Araneae > Cheiracanthiidae > Cheiracanthium > Cheiracanthium punctorium. Next base: position 28,714 of record JAWZYV010013248.1, on the reverse strand, counting down.
CAGTACATAACTATATACTATTTATATTTATCTGTGTTAAAGCAAAGTATTCGAAGACGTTTTTTTATGGACGATTTATCAGTGTTTGTATTAAAGTGCATTATGTTTCCTCGAAACAACATATTGTTTTTCATTGAAAAAAAATATTCATAAAATAAATAAATAAATATTAAAATATTCTGTTTCAGAACACAACTAATAATGATTACAATGACTAATAACATAAAGTTTTGGAGCAGTCTTATACTTTAAGAAAACTACAAGAAAAAAAAAAGCTTTATTAATTATTTACAGTGTAAATGAAATACGCGTTCTTTTTCCCTAGGATTCGTCCATGTTTCTTGCAGATAGAAAAAGAACTTGCCGAAACCTTGAAGGAAGGTACTAGACGTGATCCAACAACTTACATGAAAGCTTACTACGAATTTCTTCAAGCCAAAAAGTAATTTGTAAACAATTTTTACAAAATTTTGCTTAATGAATTTGACTCTCCGGATGCCTTTTTGTTGGATATTTCTGAAATTTTTGACTTGTTCTTCTTGGATCAAAAATCGAAAAACGTTCTTATGAAATGGACTAACATTGCTAATATTATAATGAAAGCTGTTTACCGACTTAATAAAGACTTGTAAGTATTAATAATTGTAAGAAAACTATGCATGCGTTTAAGTTTTTGGTATTTTGACCTCATACATTTAGAAATTGTATTTAAAAAGTTGCTTATAGTAATTTTTAATATCAAAACAATTCAATATTTTTCTGTTGCAATGATTTACTGTCTTTTAGCGTTCGTTATTCACCTTTGCTCTTCAATGAAATTTTTGCAGCATTACTCCTATTTATGTTACATTGACCAGAAAACGCAATGCCTGTTACCATATGCCCAAATCTGATATCGACGCATTACAGTATGTAATTTTGATCAGCTTTTTTGCTTAAACTTTCGGTTGATTTTTTATTATTTTTTTTTTGGGGGGGGGGGGCAACTTGAACTGATCAGCAGGTATTTGACTTATGTCTGTGTACTCTGTATTGTGCCACATGTGCATTGAGACTTAAATGCGTATTACATGGTGATGATGTTAAAAATTCATTTTGTGGTATACTGCACAAACGTGAGACATTTCCGTAGCTCATATAGCTTCAAGTCTTACAGATATTGCTTTAGTAACTATCGTACATCTGATCCTATTATTATAATCAGCTGGTTTTAAAAAATTAGCTTATGATAAATTTAAATAAATGCTCCCTAACACCTAGATGCGTACGAATGAGCCTCGGAGCTGCTACACAATAGAAAATTATGAAATTAAGAAGGCCTGAATTGATCTTACGAAAGAACTCATAGAAACTTACTACTGTAGTATTCCTGGATTTTCCTTATCACCACTGAAAATGTATTGAAAACGTTCGCACATTTTTTTAACATCTGTAAAGTAATATTGGGCGACATTTTATCATATAAGTAACTTCGATAAACAGTTCGCTCATCCTTAACGTTCATTTATTTAAAATGATAACATTCATAGCATATATAGTTTTAAGAACAAGATAAAAATTTGACAAAACTCAAAATATTACATAATGCTTCTTCATAAGATGCGTCAAACATTGTCGTAATCTATAAACATTATAACATAAAAATTTTGCAATTTTCAGAAACTATTCATAGACATATCACAAATCAAAATGTGTTCTATTTTAACGAATTTTCAATTTTTTATTTGAGTTTTTTTTTTTACGTGAATATTTTTAACTGTATAGATTTATCATATGTAAGTTTGCTTTGTACAAACACACAAACAACTACAAAATTTTTGATCGTCACGCATTACTTCATTCATTATCCGTAGCTTCCATTAACTATCGAAATGCTCAATTACTCTATGTTTGAGTAATCTAAATTTAAAATTGCGGTCTTCCAAATTCACGTGAGTCTAAAGTACGATTAAAAAGCAAATCCTTGATATGATCACTAAAAATATTTATGAATGTTCGTTTTCTCTTACAGATTTGTAAAATTTCCAATGTATACCTTTTTGCTTCCACTGTTCCTGACTTATGAAACTTAATAGAGCAATTTACATCAAAAAGAGCACAAGGACAATAGACAATAGAAAGTTTCAGAATCTCAACATCTAAACTCGATCAGTCATTCTAACTGCTATTCAAATCCATCAGTCCACATCAAGTTCAACCTGCTTAAGACAATACAACAGTTAAAAACCTCAACCAATCAGCTCCGTCCCTCTTCTCTACCAAATATAATCTCTTTCTAATAGCCAATCAAGTTCATCAGTTTCAAATAGAGATCAACTTGCTTTAGACAACAGTACAATTTACTGTCTCAACTTGTCAGCTCCGTCCGTCTTCTTTATCTAGTCTTCCAAGTAGTCAACTGAGTCCAATAGGTCCGAATCAAGATAACCATCCCTTCAGACACATAGAACAATTTAGATTTCCGCAAACCTTCCTGCTTTCGCCGTTCTTCACAAACCAAGTATCATCAGTCTTACCAAACGTCACAACACAGCCAAGTCCAACACTTCCAAAATCAGTATAGCCTTGCCTTCAGACAATAGGGACCAACTTTACAGCTAGCGCAAACCTTTCGTGCTCAGTCCTGTCTTCACACACTACCACAAGTATTACTCATTAGTATTGTAGTAATTGAATCCAGCTCGCAGTCATGTGTACTCGCAATATGGAAAGATCATGCTAATTAAAGACTGCAGGGACTCGAATTCTCTCAAATAGGCATACTTTATCTAACATCTAAAGTAAAAAAAAACATTCACGAGGTAGTCACGTTTTAAGACAGTTTTTGCCGAGGGGCCATACTTAGATTGCTGAGGTAACATCCCAATTAATTGAAGACTCAATCGGCAGAGTGACATTTTTAACCGAAGAGGCCACTCCCTCAACATTCATTTTCAACTCTGAGACCACCCTAGAAAATTAAAGAACTTCTACTCGCATGTTGAGGTGGTCCAAAAGTGACTATACTATAATGACACGAGGGCCTCATGCGAAAGCCATCCAGTTAGGGGGGCCACCTGTGACTTTGACCATGTTCTTCCAATCTGTTTGCCTGACTCTCCTCTCGCCGCCATGCCACCAGAACAAGGTTTCCGCTAGATCTTAGTTTGCTGTGCCTGGGACTAACGGACCTAGTTGGTACCTGGCTACCGCCAGTCCTCTCAACACAACATCGAGAGTTGATGATGTGCGGGAGGCCGCCGAAAGGGGAGTATTGGTGTAGAGTATTTCGAACGTGCGAGAAAATTTAAATCGCCAAATATCTAAACACGATGGTTTTAGCGCATTATTTGTAACTTCTTAAAAACGGAAACGCTATCATCGTGCTTTATCGTGATATAGTGCTTTCAAATCTTTCTAAAAATTCTTGTTTCAACCAAGGGCAGAACAAATAACCAAAGAAAAATATCCACAAGCTGTCCACCTAAGAAATGGCAATAAATAAACACTTACTTCAACTAATACTACCTACTACTACTAATACTATACTCTATAATTAATAATAATAATATAATATTATTAACTAAATAACATCGTTCGCTGCTGTTGATAATATTTTAAGTTAGAAACTGGACACAAATTTTGTAAAATTGTTTTGCATTTTCAGACTTCGTATTCAGGAGGCTTCCTAGGTTAGTTCCGAAATACTCTACTAAGTAGCACACCCTCCAACGTGGTACTCCCTGGGCACACATTTCGGAGAGACCGTTGAAGGATCTGCTTTTCGGTTCGAAATGGCAAAGAGGCTACACCAAACTCCAAAATGGAGGGACAACATCCGGAAAAATTCAAAATTTATTATTTGTGTCGTTGCTGTAAAGGTCTGGCATTACGGATAACGTAAATTGATATGATTGTACTTGCGCAAATGCAAAACACACACAAAACTCTGTCATATAAGCCACTTTCAGTTATTAAATGAGCTCATAATAACTAAATCGAAAATAACTTAAATATTCATAAAATACAGGCCTGATGGCTGAGCCTACGTCTCATGGTCGCCTTGCATCAGTTCACATCACACTGACAGTCGCAACTTCAAGTGTGGACCTGCCAAGGTGGTGATTTTCAAGTAAACTCACTGCTCGCGATCTCCGTACAGTCAAAAACTGTGGTCGAGTACTTCTTGCAAACTCTCGTGACGCTTAAAATTTAGGCCTGACAAAATAGATACCTTCTCAAATACTCAAGGACCGTATGAAGTGTTCCCATTCATAATGAACCGAAGTTTTTAAACCTGGAAGTTTTTCTTGGGAATTGCTACTTATTATTTGATTTGCTTTTCTTCTACAGCTTCTTGAATAAAATATTTAAAAAGTTTTCAGTCCCTCACACTGAAAAATCTCTGCGCTATGAATTTACCAATCTGAAACTAGATTCATGAACTCTCTCTCTCTAGTATAGAATTTTATTTATACTTTTTATTTACTGTTATTTTAATTATTAACTTTTTAATTGTTGTTAACTATCATTTTTATTTTAATTACATTTTTGAGAAATTTGCTTATCTGGAAATCAGCAGATTTCATAGATAAAGAATTATAATAAATGCATTTAATTCTGAAGATCATGATCATGAATATAAATTATTAGTTTCCCCCCAAAGTAACATCCATATAAGAGGGACATTAAAATAGTTCTTAGGTTATATAATCTTAATGGATTATATAATATTAATGGAATGAGACATGCTCAACTTTTAACGCTTTGGCCTTTGTCTACACGCATATTAAGATCGACGCTCGGCGCGCGCGGCGCGCGTCGCATCCTCGCAGTGTACTAGGGCCAAAAAAAAGGTTGCAACAGGCAATTGCCATGTTATGTAAAATGTTTCTAGCGAAGTTACGACACGGAGCACTAACCTACCCTGACTTAAGATTTTTTTTTGAAGAACAACTTATTAGCTCCGGCCTTCACACGGCATGTTTTTTTACGAGATTTAGGATTTGTCTCTACTCGTTTGTTCTCTTCTGACTATTGAATAACCCACACCCTGTCTTTTTCTATTTTTTTTCTCACAGGTTGTAAAACCTAATTCGCATAATTTGCTAAATTATTTCCAACACCAACTCAAACTGTTACGCGTAATAGGAGTTACATTAATACAAGGGACCCGTATAGAGAATTTAATATCAAAAATTTCCTCTCAGTTAATTGATTTTTTATGCACCAAAAACCTGTGAAGGAATCCACGGAATGTATCCAAGGCTGAGGGTAGCTACGTTAAAAAAAGAAATATTTGGACAAAATAAAAAGAACATATTTGTCCCAAAATAAATGTCCAGCAAACGGTGAAGGATTACAAGGAAGTTTCAAGGGAGGGTAGCTAGTTAAAAAAAGAATCATATCTTGACCCAAAATAAAATGTCCAAGCAAAACGGGTGAAAGTGATACAAGGAAGTTTCAAGGGAGGGTAGCTAGTTAAAAACAAGCAATTATTTCTACCAAAATAAAATGTTTACAATACAGCAAAACGTTATCCTTTTAACGGTATATTTAAAAAAAAAACAATTTTTGGCTAGCGATGTTAAAAAAAAAAAAAAAAAAAACCTCATGTTAAGCCACTTCAAAATTTTTAGTGTTTTCACTTTTAAGCTTGTACCTGTACATTGTAATAACAACTAAACCTGTATCAGTTAGGAAATTTTTAGAAATCATTTCTTAAAACTCGAAAAACTTTTGTGCAGAATGTATCACATCGACGGAAAAATTTCGCTGTTCAGCATAAATACTCCTAGCCCTCTTTTTCTGGAGTCCACCTTGTTGTCCTGCTGTAAACTGTTCTTGAATTCTTCTTCGTCAATAAGTCGTAGATTCTTTTAAAACTATTTCTTGAATTCTTCTTCGTCCAAAAAGTCGTAGAATCTTTTAAACTACTGTTTATTTTAAGTTTTGTTTCTATTAATTTAATCAATAATCCATATTTGTCTTTGGACCACTTACTAAATCAATCTTTAGGTAAGTACTATTTTTAAATACTGTGTTAAGTAGTGTTTTACACTTTAGTTAAAAATTTACGGTTTAGTCAGCCGTATAAATATAAAATGAGTGTAATCTCCCTGCTCTCGTAAAAATTTCAAGCGGCCTAAAAATAGCCGGACTTTTCAAACCGCAGGCGCGGCTGGGGTTATAATTCTTATAAATTTATTTATGTTTGAGTTAAACAAGAGTTTTTAATATTTCTTTTACTTAGCATACTTCACTATTTTAATTTTACTACTTACTGAAATAATGAATCATTTAGTAAGAAAAAGCAAAGGGAAACTTATTGCATCTTTCAGTAATAGGTACGAATAGAAAGTAATGTCGTATTTTTATATTACATTCAAAACAAATAAAACAAAACAACAAAATTCAACCATTTCTTAGTTATACACATCTGAGGTCCTAAGATTACAACTCATATATGTTCACATCTTTAAAGGAAGAGTTTCAACAAATTATTAGTTTTAAAACAATCTGGTCCTAAGATTTAAAACTCGTAATTGTTACATTTTTAAAGGAAGAAATTTTAGCATTTTATAAATATTTTTTCTGTTCAAGAAAGCTATGTCGAAAAAGGTTGGGGAAAGCCGGTCTACTTTGGAGGGGAAAAATTTCAAAAATGTTCTGAACTGTGATTTTAAGTATTCGTAAGTGTCTTCATTTTGCAGCAGGGAATTTTATGGATACCTCCTTTTTTGTCTTTTGAGGAAGGAAAGTATACGAAAAGGCACGCGTTGTTCTCCCGTACTCACCATAAGTTAGGTAAATTTGGGAAAAACGCCTCCCTGACCTAGACCAGGCGTTTAAAAACTCGCTAGTACATTGCCAAATTTCGTATTTAATAGCTTTCGGTGAGTGTTGATCTAGGGAAATTGTCGCGCTCTCGCTCACATACTGAAAATACGAATTCTCCCCTTTCCCAGTTCCACCAAAATATGGTGTTGTACGTTGCTGTTCATTAGTCATGATAAGAGGGTATAAGAAACTGTTACGCGGATATTTTATTAAATGTCCCTCATATTTATCTCTTAAAGAAGGCAGTAGCCCATCTATTGTACTTTCATCTCTCTGCGGCATGCAGATAAAGTAACTTGTGACGGAATTTTACGTAAAATTTCCTATATTTATCTGTTAAAGAAGGCAGTAGCCATACTTTTTACTTTCCATCGCTCTTCTCTGAGATTCAATTATAGCACAACTTTATATTCACATGGTAAAACAATTATACTTACAACTTTTAAACACTATTTAAGCTTATTTGCAAGATTATTTGCATGTTTGAAGCTATACTACATAGTTTAACTCATTTGAGGCCGCAACCCTTTCCAAATGCTAAAACAAAGGGCAGCCGTTGCCATCGCTCGACTTAACACTCCCAGCAAGAGGCGGACAATCGAAACTTTCATCGCGTGCCACAGATCTAGAGACCCCTTTTTTAGAGGACCCTGCCCTTTTTTCAGCATTGGGACAATCTATCCAGCTGGTTCTCGCATTCTTTCATGTTTTAAGCAGATGTCAGTTGCTGTTAATCATCGCTTCGCACGCGGCTACATTTTTTTTTTTTTTACCGGGAAATGACATGCTAAAAAAGTAAAGGATTCTCGTGCAGCTATGTCACCCTCGGAAAACTATTTTTTGTAGAACTCAAATCCCTTCTTCGTGATGAACACAGTCAAAACCGCTGAGTTTGGTGTTCCAGCGCGGGAACAATGCGCTCTTAAAGAGTTTAAATACCGGAACTTTTGTTTATGTCTAGTACATACGGATATCCTTCTTCTGACTCGGCGATCAGGTCATCGTCAGCGTCTGAGTTGCTTGGTGTTCCGAGAGCGGGATTTAGGAACACCTGACGCTTTAAAGAGTTAGATGATAATTTCGGTTTCAGGCTGTTGTTTACTTACGATATCCCGTCATGCGATCGGCATAGTCGGCAGTTGTTTCATTGAAAAAAAGTTCCAGACTCAACCACTTCATGAATTTTGAACTATTAACAATAGTGATAAGTTTCGCGTTTCTCCAGAAAGGCAGCTCGATATAGTATGTTATACTTAAGTCCTCGTATTAGCATAGCAGTTATGGGGCAGGTCAATAGTACCCCAGTTCGCGCGACTCAGCGCTAGCTCTTCTGAATTTCAGTGGCATTTTCTGCTATTCGGCTTGTCTCGGATGTGCGCCTCGCGCCTCAGAGGACGCACTTCACTCTGATCGCTATTTTTGCACTTTTCTATACCTCTCGCTCTCGCTCTGGAGCTCACGATGGGGGGTCAAAGTACCCCAGAGGAGCACCGATTCTGTGCTCGAATTCATCTTCAGGGCCATCTCTGCCTCTGTATTGTCGCGGACTGTGGGCTGTCTGTACTCAGAGGCGCTTCAGCGATGCTCTCACTTTATTCCTACAATATACACCTTGTCTCTTAACATCTCACATTGAAACTTCATTACGAAACATTGTCACAGCCCTTTTTAGGGCCCCGCGAATTATCCCCCAACTTCGCAAAAAAATACAGTTGGTCTGACATGCTTTAATCTTGGCTCTGACGTTATACACGAAAAAATTTTCGGCCAGCAGAGTGCACTCTGTTCTATATCTTCATTACTTGAAGTGAGATCCACTGTGCGAGGAATATTTTTGAAGGTCCCCAGGGCCCCAAACATCGGTCACCTTAGCCGCTAATTTAGCAATTTTCGGAGCATCCATTGTTACAGCTGAAGGCCGAACTTCCCACAGGAAAACTATTGACATGGAAGATGTAGTATCACCATAGTAGTTTGATATTATGAAAAAACATTCCCTTGAAGGTACAAAACTGTTTCCAAGAAAAAATCCACAAGAACTCATATTTGGTGCATTCACTGGCACGCATGGGGGATCGGCTCCGCGTTATTTTAGTCTCGGCGCGTAATGGACGTGCTACAGAGATTGTGAAATTAATTATTGACCTTCACTCTCTAGCAAAAAGATCAAGCAATGGGCGCACTTCGGCGTTATTTTCTAGATAGTTTACTTGGCAAGTGACAAGAGGGAAAATTAACTTATTCTTCATTTATCTAGAATATGCCCTCCACTATATCGCAATCAGTTCTTTTCAGGGGCATCTCATAAGAAATTACACTTACGCTGCATGGGATCTCTGTGCACACTACGCGAAACGCGAGTTCGCTACACATTTTGTTCGATCAGGCTCGCTCGTTAAGCTCACTACTATCGTCGCCTGACTATTCTTGAGCTAACCTTTCAGCACGTAGCATAAACTAGTTCACTCGTCGTACCTCAGGGACACTCCAAAATTCTAGCTCATGGTCGTTATATGGACATCTCTGTAACTACTGAACTCGTTTCTAAAAGATCTTTTCACTGATGCTACACTCTTCTTGAATACACATATTGCTAAATTCGCACGCGCATGCAGTGCATATCTTTTACAGGATACACTCAAATATCCTCTCCGTAAACATTGTCATAACTGTTCTCTATTCGCCACTCAAATTTATTCAATTTTATTAAACTCATTCAAACTATTGAACAGTGCGTAATATTTCCTTACACAAGGATCATTGAAGTGTTGACTTACCCAAAGGCTTTTGAACAGTTGCAGCTTTATATTTCCTTAAACCAAGGCAGCACTTGATGTGTTGCCTTACCCAAGAAAGAATACATTGAAATATTCTTGGATTTAGCTCTTCTATTTTAGTTTTGGGGAGTTTTTTTTTTTTATGGCGGGGGGGGTCCCAAAGGTGCCCCAGAGGAGTTGACTCGAAATTTAGGCGTCTCTTTTTGCCAATCGCGCGCGTCACTCAGCTTCGACTGTGATTTGCTCTCAGAATGCCTTTCAGAGGATCGATTTTTTTAATCTGATATATACCTTGAATATTAACATCTAAAACTGGAAATCCATTTGAAATTGGGAAAATAGGCAGAGCCCCCACAATCCCCCCCCACACACACCACACACAAAAAAAAATATCACCCCATTTTCATAAAACAATATCAGTGTTATTAAGAATGGCTTTAAATCTTGGCTCTTGACTGATACAGAAAAAAATATAAATTCCCCGGAACCCTCGATACGGGGCTTCAACATGGGTCTTAGGCGCTAATCTCTATCTCGCTATTTCGTTCGACAGCTAATTACAGCTGGCTCTGCTCATCGCACGCACTGTGTGACTGATGGCAATGTGCTGTTGCTCTGCTGAGCATAGCTCCTGTTTCAGCTGGCTCTGACTTCGCACATGAGAACTATGGCATGGAGTTGTATGATTGCAACTAGTAGTTTCATCTTCTGCAAAGCTCTCTTTTTTGACTGCCGTGTGTTAAATTTTTCTTCAAAAACGGCGATGCTGCTTTCAAAAAAATATACCAGAGTGACCCCGGGGGCCTTTCAAAAATTTCTACACATTGGATTTCCTTTATATGAAGGATATATTAATTGCACTGTTCAACAAATTTGTCCAGGCTCCCACTGGTCTCTCTCTCTCTCCTCTCTTCGCTCACTCTGTATTTGAGTGAGGTGAACTGTAGACAAGTAGTTACTACATTTTTTGCAAATTTTTTTGAGTTTTCTTGTAAATTATGCTACATGCATGGAATTTTAGCCTTTTCCGTTACACAGGAACGCTCGCTGCGCTGCAGCTTTCAGTGATCTCTCAGCGCGCTTTAGACTCACTGTCACTCTCTCTCTCATTTGATATGGAGTAGGCTCTCGCGATCTACTGTTTGATAATAAATGCGCGGCACGATCTGGATTTCGGAGCTGTGTCCTGTAACCATTATGCTATCCTCGCATTGAACGCGCGCTAGGCTACTGTTACTCACTCAGGCATAGTGTTAGCTTTCAGTGAAAAAATCTTTAGAACTCCGCTTCAGTAGTTATACAGAGATGCTCCATATAGCAGCGCATGTGCTGCGCTCATTCCTCGCTCGTGAGCTGTCCGCCTTATAAAAAGAATCACTAGTTATGCTACTTGACTGAAAAGGCGCTCGCTTATAATATACGCACGGGTACTAGTGTATGCTTTCTATCAGTGAATGAAAAATTGCGTCGAATCGCGCGCGCCCACTAAGTTGCCAGAGATCCCCATTCAGCGTAATGTAATGTGTTTATGTGTGCCCCTGTCTATCTCTAAACGCTAGGCGGGATCGCATATGGAGGATATATTTGGGATATATTGAAGAAATAAGTTTATTTTCAATCTTGTCACTGCCAATTCAACATCTAAAAGTGAGCTCACGCCGAAACGCCTGCCCCACTCGCGCAGTGCCAAGTCGGATGTCCCAAATAGGGATAGGTTGAGGTACCTTTTTGGGATTTTTCTTGGGACACCAGTTGTACCTTCATGAAAATGTTTTTTCATTTATTAATCAAAATACTTTGTTGATTATACATTCTCATGTCAACTACTATGTTGATACTACATCTCCATGTCAATGTTTTCTGTGGGAAGTCGGCTTCAGCTTGTTCCAATGCTCCGAAATTGCGTAAATTTAGCCCTAAAGGACCTTGTTGGGGGCCCTGTACCGGGGGGCCCTGGGGTTCTTAAAAAAATTTTTAACATTGGATTTCACTTTATATGAGGATATATAACGGCACTGTGCCACAAAGTTTTTCTGTATCACCATCAGAGACCAAGATTTTTAAAGCATTCTTAAAACTGTTTTTTATGAAAATTGGGGTGTTTATTTGGGGGGCCCTAAATTGGCGCTTTGGACCATTTTTCGACTTGAATTTTTCAATTTGATGATGTTTAATATACAGGTATCCTTTTAAGAGAAAGATAGAAAAAATTCTCCTGAAAGCAACCTCTGATCCAGTCACAAGTCGGAGACAATAAAGTGGCAAAAATGGCCCGTAAATTTATTCGACGTTGCGTTCTCTGGCGGTAACTTTGACCCCCCCCCCCCTAACTCCAAAAATTTAAAAGAGGTAAATCAAAAATATTTCAGATTTGTTCTTTCTTGGGGATTTGTTCTTCCTTGGGTAAGGCAACACAAATAAAATAAAAATCATGAATTTCTGAAGATGGGTGGATGGGAAACGCCCTCCCCGCCCTGATTTGCCCCTTGCAACAATGCCTCTTAAGCACTTCAGCAGGGGAAATGTAACGCTCGTTGAATTTATCCAGTAAATGGGCCGGGCTAGTTCTATCAAATAATTTATGAATCCAAGTAAAGTGTGTGCTAAACGGTTAGGAATCGGAGATTACCCTAATCCGGGCTTCTTCAAACACGTTTCCAAACGAGGGAGAGATGTCCTCAAGTGATAGTTTTGCTTTCAGAAGTAAAACTTATTGTTGAATTTGTGAAGTGTAACTCACCATGTTGACGCTACATCTGTTTCTTATATAATATAGTACAATTCTTTTACTATAAATAATTGATACCGTACGCGGTCATTTAACTAAATCCCTTTACACATTTTCCGCTTTCAAAAATTTGTTTTACGGATATTTTTTATCGTTTTTTTTGCAAAAACAAAGTAATTTACTATTTCAACGGACAATTTGTTTCTCATTTAACCTTTTTTCTTTTTCGTTCACAATTTTTTCGCCTTTTGCCCTGCTTTTTATATTAATATGAATCTGCTATGTATCAGCGTGATGTGTTTGCACTGTACAGCAAAAGGAAGTTATCACTTTGTCCGATAATGGGCCTCTCGTGAGTTTTCGTGTACGGCCTTCATAAAAGCTAGGCACTTCTTGTATTATTCAAATATTTAATTTTATACAGATTACAATCAATATTCAAAGAAATTCATGAAATTAAAGTAAAAGGACGGTTTGAAAGCACGTTATATTTCAATGGCTACTGGGCGGGAATAAAGCAATTTTATATTTTCGCGATGTTTAGAACCGCTAATTATAGTTCACGGCAAGTCGCCAGTTTTCATGTCTGCCAAAAAAGTTAAACTTCTTTGCAACACAAAAAAGGAATAAAGTTGCTTTTTACCATATAGGTTTCGTTTATAATTTTAGGCATCATTAATTTTGTCATTGAAACAGCTACAATATGAAGAAAAATGTTTTTGCTCGTTTTCAAGCTACGCCTTGGAGGGTCTAAATAAAAGATGCTTAAAAATGACGAGATTAAATGAAGGATAAACTAACGAAATGATAAACTAAATTCAATTTTCAAGTCTTAAAAAAAAGTTGCTAGTTAGAGTATCCATATTTAATGAAATTGATCTTCAGTGTTTTTGTTTTTATGATCATTGTTAACATGTTTTTCTGTGATTGATATGAACAAATTTTATCTGTTTTAATTCTAAGCTCTGTGACAGGGCCGGCCCAAGAGGGGTTGTGATATATCTCGAAAAAAGCAGAGAAATAAAGCTAATATGTACTAGCACTGCTAGAAGTAACTTACATAAGCCATGATAGAAAAGAGGCCTCGCGCTTGCGCTTCGCCAGGGTCCCGCACGCCCCTTGGGCCGGCTCGTTGAGAAGGGGCGGCGTGGCACGGTAAGCAAGGTCTGGGTGCCATCGTCGAAAGGGGGGCCATTTCGAACTGAAACTGAGAAAATCTTGATCTAGAGCAGTGGTTCCCAAACTTTTTTGTATTTCTCTATTGATTTTGGTGTGTATAGAGCATTTCGACGTAACGTATCTCTGACGTCAGCTGAGTGACAGCTTCGCGCATCGTTCTGCGCATGCTATTTCTTTACCTAAATGTATTATTTAGCAATCTCAGTAATCCGTATAAACTACGTGTAATCTGAGGAGGTTCATTGGGTTTTCGGATTACGAACGCAGCCCCACTGTGAAGAATGTAAACAAACTGCAGAATAGCAAGCAACAGGCGTTTCAGTTTAGACAGCAATCCAGGACTGTAGACGAAAGAATGTACATTATTTATTTAGAAATATGGAAGAAATTTTAAAGTTGTCAGCAACTAATTAAACTCTAATTGCAAAATTAGATATTGTTTCTAGTTTAGGATTCTGATATGTTTTCATGTTTTTTAAATACCGTAATTTCCGGAAGAAACGCCGCACTAAATTAAATTGCATGCACATGACCTTGAACCTCACAGTTGGAAAATTTTGCTCTGTGTCATGATGCACGGCATTTCATTTAAGAGAAAAAAATGAAATAAAATCATAATATAAAAATAAATTATTAAGTAAGAAATATGAAAATGTACTTACGTTCATGAATTTTGATAATTATCCGTTAAAGAAGTCCATATATACGTAACACTGATACTATGTTACTGCGAAAAAGGATCCAACAAAGAAAAAACAAAATGAATGAAAGATGAAAATTTCAAATTTTACTTTTGCTAAGAGAAATCAAAAGTTACATTATGTGAAGCCGTCAAAGTCTGAATCTTCCGTATCAGAATTAAATAAATTTAGCATATCCTGGTCTAAATCAAGATCCAAGTCTGCGACATCGTCAAAATCATTATCTGGGGGTATCATAGATTTATTATCTTGAGTTATGATTTCAGCTCTGAATCCTGAAACTATCGACGATATTTTTACAGACCTCCATGCACTTTCAACCCATTTCGCAACCTCTTCGTAAGATGCTCGTCGCATTTTGCCGCTTTTGGTGTAAGTGTGTAATCCTTCACTCATCCAAGATTCCCAGAGCTTTCGGACTTCAGCTTTTAACGCTTTATTTACAGACAAATCCAACGGCTGTAATATCTTCGTCAATCCGCCGGGAATTATTGCTACGGTTGTAGACAATTTCTGACATCTATTTTTCACTGATTCTAACAAATGAGAACGCATGGAATCCATAATCAGCAATCCTTTTGGTTGAAAAAATGATCCTTTACGACACTGCCAAATTTTTTGCAGCGACTCATGCATGATTGTTTCGTTCATCCATCCCTTCTCATTTGCACAAATAACTATGTTATTAGAAAAATCCCCCTTAGGAATTGTTTTCCTTTTAAATATTATCATTGGCTTTAGCTTGTCACCATTTGCGGCACAAGCTAGCACACATGTGAAAGATGTTTTCTCATGTCCCGTTGTAAGCACGGATACAGTTTCCGCACCAGTTTTATCAACTGTTCTGTTGGCAGGAGAGTCAAAAGCTAACGGGGTTTCATCCATATTTATTATTTGTGATAGAAGAAGTTTTTTCTCTTGAATATTATTTCTTACGTATACCAAAAAGGATGAATTTTTTTCTTGCTAGTCCGTTGGTAGTTGTTGTCCAGCCGTTGATTTGGTACGCACAGAAATTTTCTTTCTTTTCATGAATCTGCTGCACCAGCAGGGTCCTCCTTTTAAGTCCTTCATATCCAATTGTTGTGCCATAAGCTTCGCTTGTAAGCGAATTTTTACACTCGAAATTGCCATTCCTTTTACTCTTTGCTCCTTTATCCACTTTTCAAGGTCGTCTTCAAGAATTGGCCATTTTACAGTACCACTCCGTTTAGCACGTTTATGCTGTGGCATATTTTGGAGTTATGACTTTTCGGTCCTCCATCGTCGTATGCAGCGTTCATCCACTTCAAATTCTCGAGCTGCTGCTCTATTTCCAATTTCCTCAGCACGAGAAATTACGTTAAGTTTAAAACTAGCTGTGTAACTTTTATGCCTTTTAGGAGCCATAAAATTATGTTAAGCTTGTTTAACACTATATAATTCGACGTGTACCACGAGATGATAACAACGAGATCTACAGTGTTGCCAGTTGCCATGACAGAATAATTATAAATGAATTCCCTAAAAATTTCCTCCCAAGAAATAAAATTTCCCCCATTTCCAAATGCCTAATGCAGTTTCGACCAAATCTACTTCTTCCATGAACTGAGCTAGCAAGCCTATTGGTCAGTTTTGGTTCACAAACGCACTGTAACATTACGCTGAACCGGCCGATTGGTTGCCTTTTACCTCACAAAGGGCACTGTGAAGGCTTTTAATACCCTTTTCCCCTATTCCTCATATATAGCTGAAAATTTTCTCGATCTGGCAACACCGATGTTGAAACTGAAAGAAAAGAAACAGGGACAATCATATAGGACGATTATCGATGCATTGTACAAGAGCAAAATGAAATTTGCCAGTAAGATAGCGCTGTGAATCATAATCATTAATTTTTTTTTTTCGCATGCGTGCGCACGTGGCGAGGGAGCTGCTTACGCTTTGCGTCGTCAGAGGGCGCGAGAGCGCTAATTATTATAACGGGGTGCAGTATTTTCCTTTGAGAGGCTGACATGATTTCGCCGCTCTGCCGCTTGCCGATGATCGTTCTATAAACTCTTAGTCCGTGGAAATAAAGAATGTAGTTGACGACTTGGCTATTGTATCCATTTGCAAGATACGTGGAGGCATGACAGTTTTCCGAAAAAATCACTTTATATTTACAAAATAAGGGGAAGGGGAGAGGATGGGTTCTGAAAAATTCATTTAAGGACAGAGTTCCTCGAAATCTGACGATCTTCTACGTACAGAACCAAAGTGATAAGCTAATATTTGTTCATGTGAATGGATATTTTTTTTTTTTTGGCACGTAAGCGCCGCATCGTTAGAAACGCTGCACCTGTTAAAATTTTACTTTTTAAACACGTAAACGCCGCGGCGTTTCTTCCGGAAATTACGGTATATGTGTAATTTGTCTCCAATGTAATTGAAGCTGTAACTATGACTAGATAGGTTTATCCTTAGATTGACATGAATTTTAGTGCATGCTTTCTATGAATAACACTTTCTGGTGTGGATTCTGTTATTAAATGTGCATATAAAATGCATTAGAATAAATCAATAGAAAACATGAAAGAATTGGTTTGTTAATTATTTTTTAAAAACATATTTTGATTAAAAAGTCAATTTATACATTGTTTACAGAACTAGTTTTGTACCAGTGGTTGGTTTATTAAAATAATAATCTATTATATAAATGTGAAAGTTTGTCTGTCTGTTTGTTTGTTTGTTCGTCCGGGAACTCCTCCCACACCGTTGAACTGATCGGCTTGAAATTTTGCACATACACGTAATATGACATAGAATAGTCCGTAGGCTGCTTTAAAATTCTGGAAATCCACCCGTTCCCCAATTTTTAACGATTTTTCGCAATTTTCAGGGTAGAAAGCTACTCAAATGTCCGATTTCAGCACATTCGTGAGCATAGTTAACAAAGTTAGATTTATTCATTTATTACTTTTAATAATTCAAGTGAGACTGACGTCATTTTGATGTCACGCGTGTAAAAATGCATTAAAAACCCTAATGAAGTTCACAAGTTTTGACAAAAAACTACACCACGAGCGAAATAATAAACTTCCATCGAGATTATCAGATGCTGTAGAAAATAAAATAACGTGTTTTTTTTTCTTTTTCTTCTTTCACTAATTCATGTTAGATATCACAACAGAGAATGATGTCATTTTGACGTCATGAGTTTAAAAATGATTTAGAAATCTAATTACATTAAAAGGCTTTGACGCAAAAATTTACTATTATAAAAATTCAAAGTATTTTGTTTAATGCGCGTGTTACCCTTAGCGATTTTTGAGCTCTGTGATTTTTCAGCAACCATAATTACGAAAGGAAACTTTTTTAAAACGTGGGAAATTCAAATGTCGCCACAAGATGCAAAATACTAATTAACGTAATGCATAGTATTCGCTATCGGTTTGACGACGGTCGTTGTATGTATTCCCAAAAATTGTACAAAATGTCGCGAAGTTTGGACGACTTTTAACAGTATATTATCTATATCAGATATACTTTTTTTTGGTTAAATTTAAGCAACTTAACAAGCTCTTGCAGGAAAGTTACATCATTAGCAAAATAGCTCCGGAGAATATTTGAAATACCGATTAGTTAGAATAACCCCAATAATAACTCTCTAATATAACTTTAACTAAAGATTCTGTTGCAAGCGAGTTTTTCAATGTCGTATGTTTCAATGTTACTCCGTTAACAATCTACTGCCGCGAAATAACTAAATTCGACTACCCTGGTTAGAACGTGACGCCATAGATTAAAAGTTGTCTGAAATTCGTAAACTCTGCAATACAATTTAACTCCCTATTCGCAATTTGAGCTATTCCAAATAGTTCCTCGAGATTGCACAGTTTGATGTTTTGACGAGCCTGAACCATGGTGGATTTAAATACTATTTAAATTGGTACAGCTTGGATGTTTTCCACCACCACGAGATGAAATATTTTGCTGTTCTAAATACGCCAATCAGACAAGAATTATGCTTAAAAATATATGGAGATCTGTTTTAATGGAAATGCATAAATTCCACAGAATCACCAAAAAGCAGAAAAGGCATCATTGGTTTAAAATATCTAATCTCTTTCTTTAAATTGAGCATTAAAGACGGAGAAACGAAGATACATAATATAAATATAAGTAATAGATAGTATCTCATTTTTTTCTCTGTTAGTAATAGTAGATTTGTTTGGATAATATGGATTAAAGCACAGTATACCGCGTTAATAACTATTTCGTGAAATTAAACGTGTTATATTCATTATTTTTCAACGATCGTCTTACAACTAACTAAACCGTAATCCTACGTTGCGTAATATATCCCGCGGTAGTTTCAACAAAAAGACTACTTGAACTTTTTGACATTTTGTTTTCGCATAGATAGTTACGATTATATTTTATTAAAATAGTATTCGTTTTCTACCGTGCGAAGAACGGGCACGCATCTAGTAATAAATAAATAAAACAGGAAGTTTCTTATGTTGAAACTGGCATGTGATGTGTTAATGTATGATAACTTATTGTTGCTTATGCTTAAAAAAAAAAAAAAAAAAAAAAAACACTATAGAATCTACTTTTTCAAAATCACTAAACTTGGCTACCAGCCTTTTTATTCTTTTGCAGTATTCTAAATTAGGTATGGAGTGGAACTTAAATATCTTGAATAAATGTGTTTTTTCTATTAAACTGACACCCTCTTTTATTTCACCTTCTTATCTCAATTCTTTCTGTTCTTTGACTTCGTGAAATCAAGGCTATACTGTTGTTGTTCTCGTGTCCATGGACAGATGATTACATGGTTAAACTGTACTTCGTTAAAATAAATCCTTATTCTTTTACCTAAAACTATTTCCACTCTGTTCTGCGTGGAGCTGATATTAGGATTAGAAATTATTCTGAAGATTTTTAGATACTTACGTATTATCGCAGTGGTCATTTCCGACAAAGTATTTTTTCATCAAATGTGCTGGAAACTGTTGCCAATCGTATTTGAAACCATTAATAATTTCATGTGATTGGCATTTATCTTGGCGAGAAATCGCCTGTCTTGTTTGAGTGCCGGGATAATATGCCAGTAGCAATTTTTCTATGAATACTGTTCTTACCTGCTGTTTAGATTCAAGAACCTAAATCATTTTATGCAGTCAAATATGATGCTTTTTTTTTCAATTTTTTTGTAAATAACTTCTAAAGTAATTTAAATTGGCTGACTGACATCTGATTTTTTTAATATATATCGTTTGCATGTAGTCTGGTTCCTGTGTAAATTATGTGAAAACATATTTTCAAGTAACACTGTAATTTACGATGTTGAAAAAAAATTCTCTTACATACAATCATCATGGAAGAATATAACTGTAAAACTCTATATACCACTCCTTTTATTATGATTGTTTTTTTTAATCAAATCATTGAACTAATAAATCTGATATGGACACCACATGACTTCCTTGTACCTCTATTAAACCAGAAATATTTTCGGGGCACTTCATCTAAACTTATTTCATTTGAAAGAGACAAAATACTGCAATTTTAAAGTTTACCGCCAAGCTGAGTTCAATTTTAAACATTTGTTTCACTTAATTGGGCAATATTTTGACAAAAGCCAATAAGCTTGTGATAGCGAGATTTCAGTCACAGTTGAAACAGTTATTCATCACAGATTTTTAATGAAATGAAGGTATCTATAGACCCTTAATATATTTTAAGTCTTTTGGGTGACCCTGTAAATAAATTACTCAGTCCACAGCAATCAAAAGCACAGTTAGATGTTACAATAGTTCTAAATACAAAATTTCAACATTCTAGGGCTAAAAGTTTTAGAGTCATGCAAAATGCATAATTATTTTTGGTGTTAAATTAGCAATATTTTGGCAAAACTCAACATGGTGGATGACAAATAGCAAGATTCTGTGCATGAACCAAACAATGAACGACTACAGAAATAATATATTGAAGACAGTGGCGTAGCCAGGGGAGGGGGGGGGGGGGGAATAATGGATCACAACACACACACCCTGAAATTTTTGCAATACAAAATGTATATTCTTCACTCCCTCACCACACACATGTATACATGTGACGTCAGATATTTCAGTAAAGTTCCAGAGTTAAGGCAGGTAATATGGTTTATAGAACATTACATTTAAATTACAATTTAGAATGAGAAGAGGGGAGGGGAGACGGGTACAAGAATCAGCGTGGACTCATTAAGCAGTTCCAGTGGCAGAAGTCCCCCGATTTTCGATGTGCGGGAGTATTTACGCTTACCACACCACGTGGTCTGCGAAGACACAACTCCTCCTCTCTCTTATCTCTGATCGAACCACACACATTTACCAACATGACCCGCATCCGGAGCTACAAGGGCGTGAGGACACGTGTACATCTAAAGAACTCAGAATCGACGGCCTGATGTCTGGCAAATAACAAAATAGATAAAACATAGCTCCAGAGCGCGCGTGGCAAGTATGACAGGAAAGCAAAACTTATATTGAAAGTACCGGTTTGAACAATACCCAAACTAGTAAAACCCAAATTACCTTTTTATACATTACAATATCCCCCCCGGCAAAAGAAGTCTGACGAGCAATATCATTGAGGTGGCCAGTCTCTCAGTTGCGAGTCAGACGTCCTTGCAACCTAATCTTAAAACTGCGAACTAATCTAATTTTCATGTTTAGACAACTTAAGTTTTTTGACTAGAATTCTGGAGTTATGCTGTACAACACTTGAGAGGTAGGATGCAGTTTCTAAAAATTGACAAAACATAATGATGCAATAGTACGAAAATCTTACAATAAACAATAAAACAATGAGTGCGCACAATTGTTTTCAAAATATCACAAGTAAAATATTTACAACCTAGGTGGGATCTGTACAACAATATAGTAATATAATTAAACAAAATGGTATAAACATGGCTGACATTCATTTTCTTTGGCTTGCATGGCATAAAGTGAATGGAATGAAAATAACTTGGCAAAATGGTTGGCAAAATGCAGTTGGCAAAATGGAGTAAATTTATTTAGTGTAAAGGCAATGTAAAAAAGTGCGTAGTGTGTAGAAAATTTCGAAAACCATAGCTGTGAAACAGCAGTACCATCACACAGGTATGGGGTATAGTAAATACCACTTGTAGGCATTTTAAGTTTGCCCAAACTTTAAACTCTCCATAGTATGACAACAAAAATGGGTTCAAATGATCCCGAAAAAGGAAGACAATTGTCAACTACAAAAGAGAAAACTTGGCCATTGCCTCATAGTTTCCAAAAAAAAGGGGAAGAAATGACTCAATAGATAGATATAATAGAAATGACTCAATAGACTCAATTGAGAGGAAGTCCCAGCCTAGTCTAAGTCTAGCTTCATTTATTGTTTGCATAATATCTATAAAATATACAAAGAAAAAAGGTGCAGTTTTACTTACACCGCACACACTCGGACTTGGGGACTTCTTCAATGACTAAGAGAAGCGGGTGACAGAGAAAGGTTGGTAGAAGCATAAAAGAAAAAAGGATAGACGATAGACTTTATGTCGAGTATTCAGGGTTCCAAACTCAACACTTAGAAATTTTGAATACATTTTTTTTTCTTTTTCTATTTTTCTATTTTTTTTTTAAGGATCAATTATTTTTAATTAAATTTAATCACCTTCGTGGGCTAGCTTTAATTTGTCAGGAGGGAAATAAGGTCTTAATTTAGAAGAGTGAACTATTTCCGTAGGTTTCTTAGTATGGTAATTAGGTTTATCAATTTCAAATGTAACTGAAGAACATTTGTTTACAATTGAATAAGGACCTGAAAAAGTAGGAGATAGTTTACGTGTATTTGGGTAGTTAAATTCTTCATAAATTACAAGATCTCCTGGTTCGAAATTAGCTTCTATGAATTTATTCTCATATCTAATTTTATTTTTATTATGAAATTCTATTGTCCTTTCTTTTGCTAATTTTCGAGCTTCATCAACAGGAGGATAGGTATTTTCCAAAATAGGTGAGTCATATGGCAATTTTCCAAACATTAAATACATAGGTGTAAACTTCGTTACTGAATGAGGTGTGTTATTATATTCACTAATAACCTGCTCTAGTAACTTAGTCCAAGGAATTTTAGAAGGTGAAGAGTTAACTTTACATTTTAATCTAGTAACTATGGATTGATTTACCCCCTCTACTTTTCCATTTGTCCGTGGATGATGAGCTGAAGTTAATAGTTGTTTAGTATTGTAGTTCTTGAGGAATTTTTTAAAACGTGAAGCAGTAAAAGCTGCATTTCTATCACTAAGTATCTTTTGATGAACTTGAATGTTGAATATTTGTTTTAGACAGTTTACATAGGTTTCAGTAGTGACACTTTTCGAAGGAAAGGCCCAAACATATCTTGTAGCATGGTCAATTATTAGATGCAGATATTTTTTTGTTGAATTGTAATAGTTGAAACCTCCTACAGTATCAATAGAAAGACATTCAAAGGGTTTATCAGTAGCAGGTACAGCCTGTAACAAACCAAATTTCTTCTGTTTAGGTTTTTTGTTAAATTGGCAAGTCGAACAATGTTTAACATAATTGGAAATATCTTGAGTCATATGAGGCCAATAATAGGAAGGTGAAATTATACTTAACATTTTTTGAACACCAGGATGGCCAAAATTTTCATGTGCATTTTTCATTAAAGTTTTTCTTAAGCTCATAGGCACCACTATTTTTTTTAATCCTTTCTTATTTATGGTAATTAAATCATTAATGATTTTATATTTAGGACCATGCATATTTTCTGCTAATTGTTGATTTTTAATTTCTTCAGCATCTAACAATAAAACCGAAGGTTGAATTAGTTGGAGATGTTGAGAAGGAGGAATCCTTGATAACATATCAGCTTCGACATTTGTTGAGCCCTTTAGGTACTTTATTTCATAGTCAAACATACTTAATTTAAGGGACCAGCGGAATAACCTTCCTCTTAAATTTTTGACATTTTTTAACCAAACCAATGCCGCGTGGTCAGTATGAATGACAAATTTTTGACCGTGAAGGTAATGATAAAATTTATCAAGGGCATCAACGATAGCCAAACATTCTAATTCAGTTATAGTGTAATTCTTTTCATATGATCGAAGCGATCTCGAATGATATGCAATCGGGTGCAAGATACCTGAGGCATCCGGCTGCTTCAACACAGCTCCAACTGAACAATTTGATGCATCAATAAATACATGGATAGATAATTTAACGTCGTATAATTGTAACACAGGTTTAGATATCAAAATATTTTTTAAGGTTTCAAAGCTTTTCTGACAGTTTGTTCACCAATCCCATTTAGCGTTTTTCTTTAACAAATCGTTTAAAGGACGTCTTAATTTTGCATACCGATCAATAAATCTGTTATAAACATTTACAGAACCGAGAAACCTCTGTAGTTCCTTTACGTTAGTAGGTGGCTTCAAATTTTTGATAATTTCAATATTAGCATTATCTGGAGTAATTTGACCTTGTTTAACCTCATACCCCAAAAATTTTATAGTGTCCTTAGCAAAGTTACATTTAGATAATTTCAATTTAATATTTTCCTGCAAACAAATTTGGAAAATAGTTTCTAAATGCTGCATATGTTCTTCCATAGAAGAAGAAAAAACCATTATGTCATCAAAATAATTATAGGCAAATTTAATTTTATATTTATTTAATATTCTTCTCATGACTCTGTTAAATATAGCAGGCCCTGTCTTAATGCCAAATGGCAAGACCTGGAACGTATAGAGACCTGTATTAGTTACAAAGGCTAGTTTTTCAGTGTCTTGAGGGTGGATGGGCACATGCCAAAATCCAGACGCCAAATCAAGAGTTGAGAATATTTTCGCCCCACTTAGTTTATCTAATAAGCTGTCAATACGTGGCAAAGGCTCGGCATCATTTTTTACTATATTATTTAATTTACGATAATCCACACACAGTCTAGTTTTGGTACCCTCGTCGCGTTTATACGCTAAAGTGACGGGTGCAGCATAGGGGCTATTGCTTTCCTTAATTAAACCAGCTTTTAATAATTGTTCCATCTGAGAATTAATTTCGTCTTCTCTTTAGAAGAGGTTCGATAAGGCCTGAGGCAAACAGGTAAGTCAGAAGTTAAATTTATACGTTGAGGTTCTACATTAATACGACCAATATCATATTTATTTTTTGCAAAGATTTTCTGATATTTATTTAATAATTCCTCTAATTTTGGATTGATAGCTTTATAAACAGTCTGAGGGGGAACGCTTTCCTCAGAGGCTTTGCTATCGGTTGAAGAACTGGGTTGATTTAAATGTAGAGACATAGGTAAGGCATCATAATTGTATAAAGGTAATCTAACATTATTTTGAAAAACACATAAATTCACACAATCAATATATAAACAAAACTTTTTACACTCTGGTAAACCCAATATGGCATATGGCAGGCTTGAATATACTATAAAAAATTTTACACACTGAGTAATGTTTCCAATTTCTAAATTAACATAACACACTGTATCAAGTATCAGCAGTCCATCTGCCTGAGTAACATTTAAAGGTGAGACTCTCTGTACTTCTAAATTAAATCGTCCAACAAAACTTTGCGGCAAGACAGAGAGTGTAGAGCCAGTGTCTATGACACTGGGAACACTTAAAAATTCAAAATTGTCAATTTTGGGTTGAGTTAATTTTTTCCTTAGGTACCCGGGTACAGTAAATAGTCATAAGTTCTCTTCTCGCGAGGTCTCAGTACCATTATTTTGTGAATTTAAAATAGTGGTGTTCGAAGTCATATTCGGGTGAGTCATATTTGGTGCCGCGTGTCGCAATTTAGTTTGTCGCAATTTGGTTGTTACTCTTAAAGGGACAATTATGCGCCCAATGGAAAGCATTACTTACCCCTAGCCCCTCACATTTTCTACATGGAGTTCTAGGTAGGGTGCTTTCTTGGTAATTGACATTATTTTTGGTGGTGTGAACTTTGAGGACTTTGAGATAGGGGTCGAAAACGGGGCCAATTATTTATTTGGGTTCGCCCTTGGGTTGAATTATGAATTGGTTGACGCCAATTTGGTCGGTTATAAACAGGAGCATGGTAGGGTCTATAATTCCGAAGCTTGGGTGTAAAGTAACTAGGATTTTGTGCATTATTGGGCAAGGAGGTAAAGCTTGCCTGTTGGGGCGGTTCGTGAATTTTAATTAATTTTGACGCTACCTTAAGCCACTCGGTGGCACTACTGGGTGGTTGCAGGGTTAAAAGTGCTCTCACATTACTAGGAAGACCATTGGTCAATCCTTCAAATATTATATTATTAGGTAGCCCCAATTTTCTA
Source organism: Cheiracanthium punctorium (assembly GCA_038373885.1). NCBI lineage: Eukaryota > Metazoa > Arthropoda > Arachnida > Araneae > Cheiracanthiidae > Cheiracanthium > Cheiracanthium punctorium. The sequence continues at coordinate 3,179 of JAWZYV010013248.1, read as the reverse complement.
CCTATTTCTAATTTCTCATGAAAATAAGTTATAAGATTCGAAATTTTTTCTAGTTTTAAATTTGTAAAATCCATGAAAGTAAACACGGTACATGAAATATATTTTTCTCTCAGTATTTCAATCAATTCTTGCCAATTATTACAATTTGCTATGCTATTTATGTATGTTGTTAAGGCAGACCCCTTAAGAAATTTTCCTATATTTTGAAATTTCCAGTCTTCATCTTTATTTTGTTGTAAGCAACACTGTTCGTAATATGCTATCCAAAACTCATATTATCTTCAAAATTAAAGGGGGCAATAAACTCATCACTTTTTTGCAGGGACATAGTGGCAATAGTTTGTGTATTTTCTTTACCATCTAACGACATGCTGAAATTTTTTTCTAAATTTTTACCTGAACGGAGAAGCATTTAATAATTGCATTCAGAAATCTTATTTAGCAACATTAATAATAATACTGCAATAAATTTACAAAATCTTACCTTAATGAAAATACTATACTAATGGGAAAAGAATGCAGATATATCACTATATATATAATACATATATTTTTTATCAACACTAAAATAGCACTTTAAAATAACACACACAATTAATAACCATTTAAATATAATGCTCTAATGTTCACTTCAACTCTGAAAATATACGTACTTCACTTAATCAATATCCACAAGTCGAAATCGTCATTCTTCAACAGTAAACAAAACACACACAAAAAAAAATCTTCTCTCACAAGTTCAATGCAGGCAGGAGGAGTTTCGGTCAACCTAAGTTATACGCACAAAAACAAAAATATTCGGCACGGAGAAAAGGGGGAAATGATTCACCAGTTGCACACACTTATCATGGGGGCTGTTTTGGGTGCAATGAAGGCAGTGAAATTTGACGCACCGCCGTGCCGTAATGATGACAGGAGTTTCTCTTGGTTTGTGGCGAACGTGCGAAAAAGAAAAAAAAAGGATGAATTAAGAGGCGCAGATTTCGGTATGATGAGCGCTGCAGAAATACCACATGGGCTGTTCATCAATGCAGACGTTCTTCCATTTCGGCATTAACGGCGTAGAACGTACAGGACGTTCTGTGAAGTACTTCAGAAGATAACCTGACTCATCAGTCGGTGTTGAAATCTCCCAGAGCAGGGCTCGACGAAGTTGGTCGGTGGAGAGCGGACTCAAGGAGTAGGCCATTGGCTGGTCGGCGAAGAGGCGCGCTGCATCTCCTGCGAACGATGGGCGATGAACCCGCCTCCCAGACTATTGAGCGTTAGTTTTTTCACAATTTAAAATTTTTAATCGGCACACAGGCAATCATCCTGTCGACTATTTGTGACGTCAGATATTTCAGTAAAGTTCCAGAGTTAAGGCAGGTAATATGGTTTATTGAGCATTACATTTCAGTTACAATTTAGAATGAGAAGAGGGGAGGGGAGACGGGTACAAGAATCAGCGTGGACTCATTAAGCAGTTCCAGTGGCAGAAGTCCCCCGATTTTCGATGTGCGGGAGTATTTACGCTTACCACACCACGTGGTCTGCGAAGACACAACTCCTCCTCTCTCTTATCTCTGATCGAACCACACACATTTACCAACATGACCCGCATCCGTGGCTACAAGGTCGTGAGGACACGTGTACATCTAAAGAACTCAGAATCGACGGCCTGATGTCTGGCAAATAACAAAATAAATAAAACATAGCTCCAGAGCGCGCGTGGCAAGTATGACAGGAAAGCAAAACTTACAATGAAAGTACCGGTTTGAACAATACCCAAACTAGTAAAACCCAAATTACCTTTTTATACATTACATACATATATGTGAGTTACAATAGTAACCCCTCCCATGAAAAATTTCTGGCTACGTCACTATTTGAAGATGTCTATAGACATTAATGTATTGGAATTCTGGTAGTTGCATATTATCCTGATAGACATTCGTGCCAAAAAATATTTTTTCGGAAAATGTGCTGGCAAACTGTAACCAATTGCAGGGGCGTAGCCAGAAATTTTTGATTGGGTGTGGGGGGGGTTACGACTACTAAAACTCATATATATGTATACACGTGTGTGATAATGTAGTAAGAATATACATTTTGTATGGCAAAAAATTCCCCATGGGGGGGTTATGACCCCCATAACCCCCCCCCTTGGCTACGCCCCTGGCCAATTGTATTCGGAACCATCATGATTTCCTGCAACCTGGATTTAGCAAAGCGAAAAATTGCTCATCTTGGCAGACTGCAAGGATACATGTAAGTACCAAAATTCTTTTGGGTGGTCCTGTAAATAAACTCTCAAGTAGATTGGAATAAAAAATCTAGGTGTACAACTAGATGTTACAACAATCTTATATATAAAATCTCAGCAATCTACGACTAATAGTTCTTGAAATATGCAAATTAAATATATACATATATACACCAAAAGTTGCCAAGTTTGTTGACTTTTAATGCAGTTTTTGAGGAAGGTGGCTGAACGTCACCGGACCATTATCCAACCATATGGTAAAATGTTATTCTGCTTGAATGAATGTCTCTAAAACTGCCATTGACTGTAATGTGTTGGAATTTTTCTGAGTGCTCCTGTAGAACTGTAAATGATAAAGATACCATTTTCGATGGCAAGATTCATTTTGTAATCCTTAACAACATATATCCCTTTTGATTCATTTGAAATAACTTAATATCTCTAAATTACACTTTAATGAATTTCTGCCCATAAAGCATAATGTATGGATGTAGATGTTACAACTATCCTAAACATAAAATTTCAACATTGTACGACTCATAGTTTTTAAGATCTGTGAGTTACCTACATACACACGTACGTACAGGCGCCAGGAAACACTGATCAAAATGGTCTAGCTGTCTGTCAGAATGTTTGTACATGAATTTATATGAACATACATACATGCGTACAATGAGATGTCAAGCAAAAACTCAGTAAATTTAGAGGTAGTCAAAATCTGGATACCGAATTCTTTTTGCGATCCCATTATTTCTTTGTACGTCATACAAGGAAGTAAAAATATTAGTGTTTATAAATTGTATAGACACACACACACGTACACTGTCCCTAGAAAGTGATAACATGCTTTAATTCTTTAAAGATAATTAGGCAGTTTCGTGAATTGAATAAATTGTTTAAAATAAGGTTAAAAAAAAAAGTCTATGCGTTAAGA